>VSMD01120168.1:0-13223 GCA_008750895.1 Mirza zaza
TTTGCTCTAGATTTTTAATCAGGGGCATAACTTTTGAAGTCACAAAGTAATGCTGCTGCCTAGGACTTCCTGATCATCCACATTAATTAATTATACAATTATAGAAATGTTGGCATGTTAAAGGATCATTCTAAATTAACCCCTTTATCACTTTAGTGGTGAGAAAACTGAGCTCCAAGAAGGATAAATGGCTTAATCAAGGTTATGTAACTAGTAGTAGAACCAGGGAAGACCCTCACTCCAGTAATTCATCTTTACTTCTTCATTGAATTTGACATTTTCCTTCCTGAAATTCCTAGAGTTTTCTTTTATTTAAAGGAATAAAATATATTAAAAGGAAGAAGAAAAGCCTATTCATCTTTCCTACTAAGCCTAATAGTCATTACTCGATTTGTGGGAAATATAGAAAAAAGTCTAAGAGAATAAAAAACTACAACTTCTCTGTTTCTATGAATAAGAAAGACAACCATTAGTACTTAAAGGTTTTATGATTTAAAAACAACATGCATATGAATTTATAGTAATCAGAGCAATGAAAACCACCCATTACCCTAGGGAATGGAAGCTAATCAGACACTTAGTAAAGATATTACACATGTGGAAATTTGCCCTCAACTTTCAGACAGATGCTAAACTTAGTCCATATGAAAATGTCTTTCAGCATATCAGTTTATGAAGTTCTCCTTTGAGTTCTACTTTTTGCATCCTTTGTCATAGCCAGTGGCACATATAGGCTTAAAAAGTAATTTTTGTGGTACTTATTCACGTAGGAGATTTCTGTAACAGTAAAACATTTTTGTTGAAGGTCATATTTGTTCTTTTCACCAAACAGCAACTTTTTTTTTTTTTTGAGACAGAGTCTCGCTTTGTTGCCCAGGCTAGAGTGAGTGCCATGGCGTCAGCCTAGCTCACAGCAACCTCAAACTCCCGGGCTCAAGCAATCCTGCTGCCCCAGCCTTCCGAGTAGCTGGGACCACAGGCATGTGCCACCATGACCTGCTAATTTTTTCTATATATATTAGTTGGCCAATTAATTTCTTTCTATTTATAGTAGAGACAGTGTCTTGGTCTTGCTCAGGCTGGTTACGAACTCCCGACCTCGAGCAATCCGCCCACCTCAGCCTCCCAGAGTGCTAGGACTACAGACAAGAGTCATCGCGCCCGACCAACAACAACTTTTAAACAGAAGAATTTTTCACTTTTTCCCCAAAGAAAAATACACTAATTTCCACTGAGGATATGATTTTTAAAAAGAACATTATTCAATATTGATCTTCAAAAGCTTATTGTGCAAAACATTATCACATAACCCACAGCCAGGCCAGGCACAGTGGCTTACATCTCTAATTCCAGCACTGTGAGAACCCAAGGTGGGGATTGATTGAGGTCAGGAGTTTGAGACCAGCCTGGGCAACATAGTGAGACCCCATCTCTAAAAAAAAAGTTTTAAAGACTAGCCAAGCATGATGGTGTGCTCCTGTAGTACCAGCTGTTCAGGAGGCCGAGACGGGAGAACTGCCTGAGCCCAGGAGCCTGAGGCTACAGCAAGCTATGATCGCCACTGCACTTCAGCTTGGGCAACAGAGCAAGAGTCCGTCCCCCAAAATATAAAAAATATCCCTACAGCCCAGTGGTTAACTCAGAGATTGTGTACTCTAGCATTTACCTAGTTGGTATCCCCACGTACCTGAGGATGGCATTTGGGGAAGTGGGTGGGGAGCTGGGGTAAGGGGAGATAGTGGCTCATAACAACAAATACTGTTACATGCTCAATTTAGTTTAGGAAATTCTAGGTTAATTCAATAAATATTTAAGGAGTATTAATTATGTGCCAGACTCTCTAATACTTGCTACAGAAAAATAGGTTTAGACCGTAATTGTCTTAAAACCTCTCACATGCTAGTGTTCCCTATGACTATGGTAGCCACATGTGCTACTTTGCCAGAGACAGCCCACTTACAAGTGCTGTTCCAGCATTAATAGCAACACTTTTCATTCTCATCATCCTACATATGACCCTCTAAGAGGTAGGGGTGTGTGTGGGGTGTGTGTGTGTGAATGTGTGTAGTAAACACATTTTCCTAAAGTTACATGACCAATGAAATACTTATATCTACATTCCTACAATCATCTTCTAGAATGGTGGTCCTGGTCCACAGAACATGGTTTGGAATCTACTGCACTGTCATCATTTGATAGCTGAGGAAATGAAGGACCAGAGAATTAAGAGTCTCGGCTAGAAGATGACAGAGATGAGACACTAAAGCCCAGGACTTGTGGCCCATAGAGATAGCTCTCATGCCTTTCTGATATTTCACAAATTGCCATACTAAAACACTTTTAACATGATGTTTAAAAGTTCTATTATAAAAAATAGTCACCCAATTCTATGTGTTAATTTCAAATGTGGAAGTTCACGTCATAGCATTCAAGTCATTTTTCTTTTTTTCCTTTGTAAAACACAACCGTGAAATAAACTAAAGATAGAGTCAATGAGAAAACATTATCTTATGGTCAACTCTTCAAGCTTGTAAGCCAAGTTCATTTATTTTCTATTCTTTGCTTTCCCTGCCCCCACTCTGCGGTAAATATGAGGTAATTGCTTTATTTTTACCTTCAAAGTGTCACTGGCTTCACAGGTTTGTGTTGGGGTAAAAGAGGAAAATATTTTTATCAATCAACCAATAGATTTTTAAGGGTCTACTACAAAGTGTTTGGCTATAATAGTTTACTCTCCCCTGTGGCTCCAAGTATTCTTTAAAGTGAATGGGCCATATGATACCTATAAAAATTCTAAAGTGATAAAATGACAATATTTCCCTTATTCTTTTCAAATTTCTATAAGCTTACCAACAAAGGCTATTTTCTGATTCTGGTTGCACTAAAGGTATGGCCCTAGAAGATAATCATACAAAGGATTCTATCTTTAAAAATTATTCATATTTTGTATCATACCTGGCTACTGCTATTTCTAGCTAAGTGTCATACATTTTAGGCAACTTAGATAGTTCTTCCAGAGAAGGAGTGAGTGATTACATAAACTTCAAAAAGAAAGGTATTTCTTATGTGCTAAAAGAGTAGAAATTGCTAGTTGAAACGGAGTTTAACTCTTGGAAAACTCATTTCTGATAATGTATCTGTTTGCTCATTACCAAGAAAAGGTAGTTAACATTAATTAGATCTTACACAGACAAGATTACCAGTCAAGCAATGAAAAAAGAAATTACAAAGTGATTAAGGCAGAACATTTCTAGAGAGAACCTACTCTTGGATTTGTAGATGGTGATAAGAGATGTATGTCACAGAATAGCCTTGTCACAGATTGGAAGTTGCGATTATGTCACAGAGCTTTGACACTGGAAAATAGCACACTTTTCTGTAATAAAAAGATACTTTCCTATGGTAATTTACCATTTGAAGTAATGAACTTACTCAAGTCTAACTACTATACTCAATTATAATCAAATGTTTAAAAAAAAGAATACAGATATTGATCACATCAAACGTTTTCATTAAAAGCTGACACGAACACTCATACAGTTTATGGTGGATGGTCTCAGAAGCTTTCCTGTGTATGAGAAACAGAACTACAGGCCTTTTTGTACAAGTTCCAGTACATCTTGTCCATGCTGTTCTCAAAGATGAGTCTGTGGGATTTTCCCTTATAAGAGGCTGCCTTGTTGGACCAGTATTCACCATCATCCATATGGAGAGCGCCACGTGACCGCTGATATGAGCTTAACTCGGGGTCACTATCATAGGCAGAGTCTCTGTATAAAAGACTTCTTTTCAGTTCCAGTTCATCATCTTTCTCTAGGTCTCTCTCATCATATAAATGTCTCTGGTGAGCCTTATGTGATTTCAAGACATTTTTTACCCAGTCATGGATCTCATCGCAGTTTGAAGGTGAACACCAATCAGAATGGAACCTTTCCCTGAGAGAAGCTCTATTTAACACAGGACTTGGAGAATGCTTCGGCATCGTTGAGGGTGCTGAATGGACTAGTAAGGTCCTCGCTGAATGTTGGGGCTTGCTACATGATCTTGGGCTCAAATATTCTTCACATCTTTCCAAAGAGTCATCGAAGTCTCTCCCATGGGGTGTCCTGATAACATGTCTAATCACAAATGGAGGTTTATCTGTTTCTTTTTTGAATTCATAGGGTCCCAGATATAAATGGGCCAGCTGCCGCCTGGTGTCTTCAGATAGCTCACACATCTGTCTTTTTGTGTAGGGAGATGGAGAGTGTGATTTTGAAGAAATTGTAGGCTGTTCGTAGTTTTTTGCATTTACGCAATATTTACTTCTCTCAGGTGATTTGGATTTTTTCTTTTGTGATCTTGATGTTCTGCTTTGCAGTCTGCCGTGTGATTTTTCAACTGGAGCTGAATGGTACATAAATTTATCCTGAGTGCGGCACTTCCTTGAACTTATCAGACATTCAGTAATAACTGAAGTTGTAGAAAATTCCAGCTTTGTAGCAATTCCTCGAAGGCCAGAAATCCTCCTCATGGTAACTTGGCGGTTTGAATCATGGTGTCCAGAAATTTGGTTTGGACCCGGGAACATGAAATCTCGTGTATTTTCATCATATGTAGACAGGGTTTCACCCACTGGTGGAACTAGTTGTATCAACTCGAACACTGCTGTATCATATTCAAGCTGTGCAACCACATCTCCAGGGTCAACTGCATCAGGAAACACCTTTTCAAACACCATTCTGGCATTGAAGACCAGTGGAAAAGTGGCTGGGACACATTGTGTCTTTTTGTATTGGCCAAACACACAGATGCTAAGATAGATGTCCTCCTTGTCTTTTGGCACCACTCCTGGACAAGTTACAGAGCGGATCTCCAGCCAGGGCGCATTGCAGCGCCTTCACCTTCGGCATCCACGCGGGGTGGGACGGCGGGGAGGGACCCCGGCCACAGGCCCGAGGGAGACGGACAGACGCGGCGCGGGGAGGGGATGGGGAGGAGACAAGGTGGTGGCGGCGGTGGCAGCTGAGGCCCCCAGGCCGGGGCCCGCGGTCCAGCCTGGGTCCCGCCCGAGTAGCCGCTATTTCTTTTTTCTATTGTTAGTTGTTTGGCTAATTTCTTTACTATTTATAGTAGAGACGGGGTCTCACTATTGCTCAGGCTGGTCTCGAACTTCTGAGCTCGAGCAATCCTCCCACCTCGGCCTCCTAGAGTGCTAGGATTACAGGGGTGAGCAGGATTTTTGCATTTATACTAATAAAGGATATAGGTCTGTAGTTCTCTTTTGTTGTGTCCTTTCCTGGCTTTGGTATCAAGGTGATACTAGCTTCACAGAATGAGTTAAGGGGGATGTCCTACTTCTCAATGTTATAGAATAATTTCTATAGGATAGGTGCCGGTTATTTTTTGTAGATTTGGTAGAATTCAGCTGTAAATCTCTCTGGTCTGGGGCATTTTTTTGTTAGGAAATTTTTTATTACTGCCTCAATCTTGCTTCTCGTTATTGGTCTGTTCATGATTTCTATTTCTTCTGGATTCAGGCTTGAGAGGCTGTGTGTTCCCAGGAATTTATCCATTTCCTCTAGGTTTTCTAGTCTGTGTGTGTAGAGGTTTTCATAGTATTCATGGATGGTATTTTGTATTTCTGTGGTATCAATTGTAATATCTCCTTTTTCATTTCTAATTGAAGTTATTTGAGTTTTTTCTCTTCTGTTTCTGGTCAATCTGGATAGTGTTCTATCAATTTTGTTTATCTTTTCAAAGAACCAAGTTTTTGTTTTTCCTGTTGTTTGGGTTATTTTTATTTGTTTGTTTCCATTTCATTTCAATAAGCTTTGTTATTTCTTTTGTTCTTCTGGCTTTGGGTTTGGTTTGTTCTTTTTCTAGTTCCTTGAGATGTGACATTATGTTGTTAATTTGTGATCTTCCTGTGTTTCAACATGCACATTTAAGGCTATGAACTTTCTTCTTAGCACTGCTTTCACTGTATTGATTAGCTTTTGAAAGCTTGTGTACCTTTTGTCATTCAGTTCTAAGAATCTTTTGATTTCAATCTTAATTTCATCATCGATTTAAGGATTGTTCAGCAGCAGGCTGTTTAATTTCTATGACTTTGTGTGAATTTGAGAGTTTCTCTTGGAATTGATTTCTTGTTTTATTCTAAAGTGGTCTGAGAAGTTACATGATATGATTTCGATTTTTCTGATTTTGCTAAGACTTGTTTTGTGACCTAAGGTATGATCAGTCTTGGAATATGTCCCTTGTGCTGATGAGAAGAAGGTATATTCTGTAGTTTTGAGATAGAGTGTTCTGTAAATGTCTGTTAAATCCATTTGTTCTAGAGTCCCATTTAAGTCCAGTGTTTCTTTGTTGATTTTCTGCTTTGATGATATGTCTAGTTTTGTCAGTGTGGTGCTGAAGTCCTTGGGATTATTATGCTACTATTTATTTCTTTACTTAGATCTAGTAGAATTTGTTTTATGAATCTGGGAGGTCTTGTGTTAGGTACATATATATTTAGGATTGTTATGTCTTCTTGATGAATTGCTTCCTTTATCATTATTTAATGATAATTTTTTTTTTTTTAGGATATGGTCTTATTTATTATTTAACTCAAAAAATCTTATTTTTGGCTCGACTCAGACTTAGAAGTAGATGCTCTCAGAGAGGACAGCCTACGTCTCTTGGCAATCTGTTCCTGGCGCTTTTCTTTGGCTTCCTTCATTCTCTTGGCCAAAAGTTTAGCATATTCTGCAGCTTCTTCCTTATTTTTCTTAGTACGCTGCTTCTTCAGAGCAAT
The DNA here is from genome assembly GCA_008750895.1 of Mirza zaza. Lineage (NCBI taxonomy): Eukaryota > Metazoa > Chordata > Mammalia > Primates > Cheirogaleidae > Mirza > Mirza zaza. The sequence goes on from VSMD01120168.1 coordinate 6,779, forward strand.
ATGCCGGGTGTTTATGTTCCAGGACACGTGGAGTTACAAGTCGTTGAATCTTGGGTGCTTTGGTCCTAGGTTTCTTACCTTCTTTATTTAAGGGCTTCCTCACAACATACTGGCGAACATCATCTTCTTTAGACAGATTGAAGAGTTTGCGGATTCTGCTAGCTCTTTTGGGCCCCAGATGATGAGGTACTGTAGTATCAGTCAGTCCAGGGATATCCTTCTCTCCTTTTTTTACAATAACCAAGTTGAGAACACTCAGGTTGGCATCCACAATACAACCACGAACAGATTTGCGCTTTCTTTCTCCAGTTCTCCTTGGTCTGTAACAGGAATGCCCCTTACTCAGTAGCAGGCGAACACGGCCATGGGTCAAGACACCCTGCTTCATGGGGAAACCTTGCTTGTCGTTCCCACCACTGATTTGGACCACGTAAGCCTTCCATTCTTCACCCAGAGCATCGGCAGCAACTTCCGTGGCCATACGTTTCTCATAGAAAGTACGAAGTTTGTGTTCATCGTCCACTTTAATGAGTTTCTGGCAGCCAGTGGCTGGGAAGGAGATATCCAGCTTCATTGTGAAGCAGCTGATTGCCTCCGAGGCACCACGAAAAAGAGCTTTAATGACAATTTTTGTCTTTTTTTTACCATTGTTGATTTAAAGTAAATTTGTATCTGATATGAGAATGGTTATACCTGCTCACTTTTGGTTTCCATTTGAGTGGAATACTTTTTTCCATCTCTTTACCTTGAGTCTGTGCTAGTCTTAGCATGTTAGATGGGTTTCTTAGAGATAGCATATACTTCGATTGTGATTTTTTGCATACATTAAGCCAGTCTGTGTCTTTTAGTAGAGCATGAAGTCATTCACATTCACTGTTAGTATTGATGTGTGGGAATCTGTTTTGTTCATACTGCTGAATGATATCTTGCTGTTTTGTTTTCCCTCTTGTGCTACTATTTCATAAGAGCTTGAGCTTTAACTTTGATGATATCTATTTTGCTCTTTTATGTATAGTGCACTTTTAAGCATTTCCTGTAGGGCAGGTCTAGTAGTAACAGATGGCCTTGGTGTTTGCCTATTTGGAAAAATCTTCATTTCTCCATGATTTATGGAACTTAGTTTTGCAGGATACAAAATTCTTGGCTGGCAGTTGTTTTGTTTAAGAAGACAAAAAATGGGGCCTAATCCCTTCTCATGTGTAAGGTCTCTCTTGATAAGTCTTCTGTTAGCCTATTGGGGTTTTCTTTGTAGGTTAGTTGTTATTTTCATCTTGCAGCTTGTAGAATTTTCTCCTTCATTTTGACTCTGGCCAGGTTGATGACTATGTGTCTTGGAGATGTCCTACTTGCTATGAATCTTCCTGGTTTTCAATGACTATCTTGTGTCTGGATACCTGAATCCCTAGTGATACCAAAAAAGTTTTCCTTAATAATTCCCTCAAATAGGTTTTCCATGCTTTTTCCTCTTTCTTTTTATCCCTCAGAGATACCTATAATTCTTATATTGGCCCTCTTTACATAGTTCCACATTTCTCTGAGTGATTATTCATTCTTCTTTATTCTTTATTCTGTATCTTTGACTGATTGGGTTAGTTCCAAAGCCTTGTTTTCAAGTTCTGAAATTCTTTCTTCTGCTTGGTCTACCCTGCTATTGAAGCTTTATGCTGTATTCTGAAATTCCCTAAATTACTCTTTTATTTATTTTTGTTCTGTTATATCTTTTCTTATGTTGTCTCTTTATTGAGTTTTTCATATTTTTCATTCATGTCTTGAAAAATTTTTTTTGGCTTCTTTGTGTTGGTTTTCAACTTTCTCTTTAATCCCATTCATCTTATTTGCCATCCATATTCTGAATTCCATCTCTGAGATTTCAACAATTTTTTTTAGGTTGGGGTTCATTGCTAGAGATCTATTGTGATCCTCTGGAGGTGTTGAAGCAGCTTGTTTATTCATGTTGTCAGAGTACTTATTCTGGTTCCTTCTCATCTGAAACCTCTTTTCTCAGCTCAAGACAGATAAGCTTGGATAAGCTTGTGGTGTACCTATTCTCCTCTGCTGGAAACTTTCCTATTTAGTGCAAAGAAGGAGATGTGCACTTGTGTTCTACTTGGGAAGATTGACCTGTCATGAGATGGGCAGATGCACTGTGAGTGTTTAACACTGTGGGTCTCCTGCATCTCCTGTCTCATCATTGCCCTGTGGTTGTCACTGCAGTCCTTGCATTGCAGAGTGAATGCATGGCCCACCAGTTCTCTCAGCAGCAGTGTTTGGTAGCTGTGCCAACTTTAATGCTGCCCCACTTAGATATATGGGTGGTGGCATTTGTTGGCCCATGCGGGCTTAAGCACTACCCTGCCCAAGTCCATAGTTTGTAGCAATTGTTGGCTAGAGCTGGCTTGAGAGCTGCCTCACTCAGATTTATGGGCAGTGGCATTTGTTGGCCTATGGTGGCTTGAGAGCTGCCCCATTAAAGATCTACAGGCAATGGTGTTTGTCAGTCTGCACCAGCTTGGGTGCAGCCCTGCCCACACTCAAGGGCTCTGGTGATTGTCAACCTGTGCAGGCTTGAGAGTAGCCCGGTTCAGATCCATGGGTGGTAGCATTTGTTATCCCATGAGGCTTGAGCATAGCCACACCCAAATATGCAGATGGCTGCAATTGTTGGCCTGTGTCAGCTTGAGATCTGCTCCACTCAGTCCTGTGGATAACAGCATTTGTCACCTAGCACTGGCTTGAGTGTAACCCTGCCTATATGAATGGGTGGCAGTGATTGTTGGCCTGTGGTGGCTCAAGTGTTTGCCCTGCATGGGACTCATGAGAGTGCCTTGCTCCCCCACTTTCTCCCCAGTTCAGCAGGCAGATTGTGGAGGTAGTATAGCAGTAGATCTGACACCTGGGTAGAAGTATCACTTTGGGATATCAAAAAGGCATCAGCTGTAGTACCCAGGGTTTGCAAGCCAGTGGGTCTTTGTTCTGCCTTCTCTCTGGAACAATGCTGCTGCACAGATTCCAGTCAGATCCTTATGTGAATCTTGCATTCTGAAGCCTTCTGCAGTGGAGGGTCCCTCCTGGAGCTTGAATAGCAATGATCAGGGGGGCAGTTTGGAGCCCCAGGATTCTCTCCTCTGTTCCTTCCCCACGTGTGGCTGCCTTCCCCACCTGTGGCTGCCTTCCCCATGTAGCTCAAAATCCACAGAGAATGTTGCTTCTCTTCCCTGTCCTTCACTTTGGGTGCCTCCTGTCACCTCTCTTTTGATTCACAATGCTCTCTCTTAGATGATCAATCTGATGGTGGAGATCTACTCATGACTTTCAGTCCTCTCCAATTCAGCAATATATACAGGCTGCATCTAGTCTGCCATCTTGGTCCCCTTCTGATTTATTTATTTATTTTTTTGAGATAAGGTCTCACTCTGTTGCCCAGGCTGGAGTGTAGTGGCACAATTGTAGCTCACCAGAGCCTTGAACTTCTGGGCTTAAGTGATCCACCAGCTTCAGCCTACCAAGTAGCTAGGAATACAGGCACATGCCACCATGCCCCTGGCCAATTCTTTAAAATTTTTTTGTAGGGACAGGAACTCACTATGTTGTCCAGGCTGGTCGTGAACTCCTGATCTAAGGGGATCCTCCCAACTTGGCCTCCCAAAGAGCTAGGAATGCAGGTGTTAGCCACCTCACTTGGCCTGCTGTTGATTTCAAGGGGGCTTATCTATTTACTAAAATAAGCAAATTATACCCTGGCCAATTCCCTTAAATTGTACACCAAGTTTTATGTGTGAAGAGATTTTTGAGGGGGAGAAAGTCTATAAATTTCGTCAAATTCTCAAAGAAAATTTGGCCCATGTGTTATGTAGTTCTTAGATTAGAACTATTTAGAGATTTTCCTGTTATCTTTCTGTTATTGATTTCTAGTTTGATTCTATTCTGTTTGGACGGCACAATCTGTGTGATTTCAATGATTTTATATTTGTGAGACCTACTTTATGGCTCAGGATATGGTTTATTTTGGTATTTGTTCCATGGGTATTTGAAAAGAATGTGTATTAAGGTGTCATATACAGTATGGAGTAGATTGTTCTACAAATGTCAAATAGATCTTGTTAGTTGACAGTGTTACAGATTTATTTTTCTATATTATTGTTGACTTTTTGTCTAGTTCTATCAGTTGTTCTCAGGGTTGTCAAAGTCTTCTCTGTCAAGTCTTTTAAATTCTATCAGTTTTGGCCTTGTATACTTTGCTGCTCTCTTGTTTGGTGTATACATATAGAATTGATATGTCCTCTTTGTGGATTCTTTTTTTTATTTCGGCATATGATGGGGATACAGATTTTAAGGATTCGATAAATGCCCTTTCGCCACTCCCCCCACATGTCTGAGTCTCCAGCATGACCATCCCCCAGACGATGCACTTCTCACTCATTATTTATGTGTATACCCACCTCTCCTCCCCGCCCCCTTGCCCAATACCCTATTACTGTAGTACCTATGTGTCCACTTAGGTGCTGCTCATTTAATACCAGTTTGCTGGTGAGTATATATGGTTCTTGTTTTTCCATTCTTGGGATACTTCACTTAGTAGTATGGGTTCCAGCTCTAACCAGGAAAATATTAGATGTGCTATATCACCATTGTTTCTTAGAGCTGAATAGTACTCCATGGTATACATATACCACATTTTATTAATCGATTCTTGGATTGATGGGCACTTGGGCTGCTTCCACAGCCTTGCGATTATGAATTGTGCTGCTATAAACATTCCAGAGCAGGTGTCTTTCTTGTAGAGTGTCATTGGATCTTTTGGGTAGATGCCCAGTAATGGCATTGTTGGGTCAAATGGTAGATTTACTTGTATCGCTTTAAGGTATCTCCAAATTGCTTTCCACAGAGGTTGAACTAGTTTTCAGTCCCACCAGCAGTATAGGAGTGTTCCTCTCTCTCTGCATCCACTCCAGCATTTGTTGTTTGGGGTCTTTTTGATAAAGGCCATTCTCACTGGAGTTAAGTGATATCTCATTGTGGTTTTGATTTGCATTTCTCTGATAATTAGAGATGTTGAGCATTTTTTCATATGTTTGTTGGCCATTCTTCTGCCTTCTTTAGAAAAGTTTCTGTTCAAGTCCTTTGCCCACTTTTTAATAGGGTTATTTGATTTTTTCTTGCTGATTTTCGTGAGTTCTAAGTATATTCTAGTTATCAACCCCTTATCGGATGCGTAGGATGCAAAAATTTTCTACCACTCTGAAGATTGTCTGTTTACTCTCATGACTGTATCTTTGGCTGTACAGAAGCTTTTTAGTTTGATCATGGCCCATTTATTTATTTTTGTTGATGCTTTGATTGCCTTTGGGGACTTCTTCATAAACTCTTTGCCTAGGCCGATGTCTAGGAGAGTGTTTCCAACACTTTCCTCTAGAATTCTAATTGTTTCGTACCTTAGGTTTAAGTCTGTTATCCAGCATGAGTTGATTTTTGTGAGAGGTGAAAGGTGTGGGTCCTACTTTAGCCTTCTACAAGTGGCTATCCAGTTTTCCCAGCACCATTTATTGAACAGGGATTCTTTTCCCCAGCATATGTTTCCGTCTGCTTTGTCATAGATTAGATGGCTATATGAGGATGGTTTTATATCAGGATTCTCAGTTCTGTTCCACTGGTCAATATTCCTGTTTTTATGTCAATACCAGATTGATTTAATTACTACAGCTTTGTAGTATAGTTTGATATCTGGCATATTAATGCCTCCCGTTTTGTTTTTGTTGCCTAGAATTGCTTTTGATATTTGGGGTCTTCTTTGGTTCCATACGAATCATAAAATTAATTTTTCTATATCTGTGAGGAATGCTGATGGGATTTTAATAGGTATTGCATTGAATCTGTAGATCAGTTTGGGTAGTATAGACATTTTAATGATGTTGAGTCTGCCAATCCACGAGCATGGAATGGATTTCCATCTGTTTACATCCTCTGCTATTTCCTTCCTTAGTGTTTCATAGTTCTCCCTGTGGAGGTCTTTTCCCTCCTTGGTTAAGTATATTCCTAGGTACTTTAATTTCTTTGTTGCTATTGTGAAGGGAATTGAGTCTTTGATTTGGTTCTCGATTTGATTGTTGTTGGCGTATATGAATGCCTCTGATTTCTGTGTATTGATTTTGTATCCTGAGACTTTACTAAATTCATTTATCAGTTCCAGGAGTTTCTTGGTTGAATCTTTGGGATTTTCTAAATATAATATCATATCATCAGCAAAGAGTGAAAGTTTGATCTCTTCTGCCCCTATTTGGATACCTTTAATTCCATTTTCCTGTCTGATTGCTGTAGCCAGGACTTCCAGCACTATGTTGAATAGAAGTGGAGATAGTGGGCAGCCTTGTCTGGTTCCAGTTCTAAGTGGGAATGCTTTCAATTTTTCCCCATTCAGTATGATGTTGGCTATGGGTCTGTCATATAT
>VSMD01120169.1:0-11058 GCA_008750895.1 Mirza zaza
GCCCTGTCATTGGAGGTTGCCTGGTGGGAGAGAACTGTTAGAGGGTTCTCAAGGAAGCAGCACAGTGTGGACCACCATGCCCAGACAGAGTTGGGACAGTGGAGCGTCCACGATGGAAAATTTGTAATTTAACACTTAAAAAAATTTTAAGAAGAAATATAGAAAAATCTCTTTATGTATTAAATGAGATGAAATATTTTTAAGTATTAGATCAATACATTTAAATATGTAATATTAACATTAAAAAGTTCCACACAAGACACACAAGGTGTCGGTGCACATGTGCCGATGTGTATGGGGGTGTATCTGTGTGTGGGTGTGTGTTCAGGTGTGTGTATGGGGGTGTACCTGTGTAGATGGATGTGTGTTCAGGTGTGTGTATGGGGGTGTACCTGTGTGGATGTGTTCAGGTGTGTGTATGGGGGTGTACCTGTGTGGATATGTGTTCAGGTGTGTGTATGGGGGTATACCTGTGTGGTTATGTGTTCAGGTGTATGGCGGTGTACCAGCCAAGCGAGACTGGCGCAGGGGATGGGGCTGTGACCATGGGCTTCCGTCCATGCAGGTGGGCACCATTGAATCCCCACTGTCAATCTTTGCCAGGACTCCTGTGGGGAGAGTTGAAGGAAGGGGCCTTGGCCTCCTCCTTTGCCATCTGAGTTCTGGACATAAAAAAACGTTTCTCTCCTGGGGGCTTCTTACTGTCTGGAGGCCTTTGTGACTTCTGGGCAATGTTATTTTTAATGCCCTTTTTACAAAAAGCACACTAACTGTACATAATTTGTCCCCTTCTGATTATAAAACATCTCCTGGCCAAATTGAGTTTTCTTCCTGGTCTTAGAGGAAGAGACCATTCTTATCCCGAGTTCCAATTTAGGGGCACATGACTGAAGAGTGTCAGTCGTGGCCTACCCCAGCCCACAGTGGCAGTGGCTCTCCGCAGGCTGGCATCAGGCTGTCCACCCTGCCCCCACACAGCAATGGGCTGCGTGCGGCTCTCCCGAGATCACACACAGGCTGCATTTTCCACCTGCACAGGCCAGGGAAGCACAGAAAGCATGGGGGCATTGTTGTGTCAAAGAATTCTGTATCTCAGAACAGAATGTCAGAGTAACAAGCTCACACCAACGTAAGCAACAAATAGAGGTTTATTTAAGCTAGCTCGAGCTAGGGTCCAGGTCCCAGAGCACCAGCTCAGTGGTCTCTTTAGACAAGGACCCTTGGCAAGGTTTTAGCACAGGTTTTATACTTTTAGTTCTTGTGCAACTCAGGTTACTGGCTACAAGTGATATCCGGAGCCCAACTAGCACCCACATATCCCACTCAAGCTGTTCACGCACTGATCATGCTGGCCGTATATTGATTTATTGACTGGTTGGCTAGGTCCCAGGGACTTTGCACTACCTTAACAGGTAGTGCCTTACCAGTTTCCTCCCTGGGTCCTTGTTTGTTCTCTCTCTCTCTCTTTTTTTTTTTTGTTCTTTTACTTTGGAGAAGCCTGTCATGGTTTCAGTCAGGTTAACTGGCAAGCAAGCAAGCGAATTACAAAAGCTAAGGTACAGAAGCCAAGATAGTGGTTAACTTGTACCCTACAGCATCCCTGATTCCCTGAACCTGCCTTCACAGTGGCCACAGACGGCCCGCATGGCGCTGGCAGTGGCATGTGAATAAAAAGGAATTTTTTTCTTAAGTACCCTGCTCCCGCTCTAGGAAAACACCAAAGGCGGTAGGAATTCTGCTGGGCATGATACACAGTTGTGAGCACGTGCACGTGGCAGGCATTTTTCCTCTCTGGGCATCAAAATGGCTCTGGTGGGTGTTAGTTGCCCCAGGCCGGACCCTTGCACTGGGCAGTTTCCCTAACCGGCTGCCAGCCTCTGGCACGGGGTAGATCAGAGCCTCAGATCAGTTCAGGTTGGTTGGAGCTGCGTCCATCTGGGCAGAAAGACATGGGCCTCCTTGGAGCTAACTGAACCCTGGCACGTGGTAGGAATCTCTTTCTTTCTTACCCAAATACGTCAAACTCCCACGAGTGACTTGTCCTGGAGCTGCTCCCTGCCTCTTCCAGCAGTCACAGGGTGCCATTCTACTGGGAAGCCAATGGCCCAAACCAGGGACACCAAATCTGTTACCAAAAGCCCAACACTTGTCCACAAGGCCAAATCAGAATAATGAGGACAAATGGTTTGGGAGGAAGGAAACAGACATTTTATTACTTTGCCAGCAAAAGGAGGGGGATGGAGACTCCTGTCTGAGATGGCACCGTCCTTATAACAAGCAGAAATACACAGCTGTTAAAGGACGTGTTCTCAGCTTCAGGCAATTACTGTTCTATCACAGTTGGTGACTCCGATCATCCCATCTCTGCTGAAGACAATCCTGTGACCTCCACCCAGGACCTCCCTTTACCAGGTAGAGGCTGAGCCATCTCCTGTTGCGCAAATAACAAAAAACTTGCTCTGCCCCTCCCAACCCCTGCCCTGAGGCTGGGATGCAGATTTTAGTTCTCAAAAGGGAGTGGCTGATGTTTTAAAGAGACAGGAAATATTTTTGCCATTTCTTCAGGCCATTCCTTCTGTTACACTGGTGGCTGTTTCCACGCAGGGGACTGAGACCTGCAGTAGGAAGCAAAGCATCGAGCGCTCAGGGGAGCCAGGAACAGCCACAGCAGACATTTGGCCCCATTCACTGTCACCATCACCTGCACACAGCCAGGGTGGGGCAGGGGCAATGGCCGGGGGAGGGTCAGGGTGTCTGTGGGCCTCCGTAACTTTTTCTAGTTATAGTTTCCATCTTCTGTTTGCTATTTCATCTGCGAACTAGACTGGGCCCCATTCCCTGCTCAGTTGCTGAATCTGCAGACCTCATTTGCTCCCCAAACAAAAGCTCTCCCAGCCCCCCACCCCCCATCCCCCACCACCCCTTGTACCCAGAAGGCCTGGGGGCTCTTCCAGCCCCTGCTGTACCCAGAAGGCCTGGGGACTCTTCCAGCCCCCAGAGTCCCCAGAGGCCAACCAGCCTTTAGACGGTCACACATGAAGAGACCATGGGACTCAGTGGTGCATAGGGGCATCTTCCACTGACCGGTCACTGAGCTAAAGTATCCAGAGACCACGGGCCAGGAGCCCAGCAGCAAGGCTAAGGACCATCCCACTGCCACGTGCGTCCACCAAAGCACAGCCACACCCTGCCCTCCCTCAGTCTGGCCTGGCCCTTAGTGCCTGTCACAGCCAGTAGTCAAGCGTGGTTGGTGCTGGCTTAGGCCTTGGTTTGTTCTGGTCTTTATCTTGGCATTTGGCCTTATGTCAACCTGGTTCATCTAAGCCTTGGATTTGATCTTGGCCTTGGTTTTGATCTTGAATTGGCCCTTGGTCCCAGGCCTTATTCTGCTCTGTACAGACAGGTTTATAAATGGCAGGGAAGAACAAGAGACGGCAACTATGAAGGGAAAGTTGGTTGTGGTGTGAGGTTAGCTGCAGGGGACACAGGCCTGCCAGTGCGAAGGCTCCCTTGTCCTATCCCGCGAGCACATGGCAGGCTGCCATCCATGCTATCCACCCAATTTTCAAAGACTTTTTATAATTAAAATGCACAGTGCTAGTGACTGTGAGATTAAAGAGTGTCCTTCAACATAGAGTTGAGAATTGTAGTTGGTAGTCTGGAAAGTAAGTTGGCAAGGTATGTCAGGAAGCCAGAAAAACTTTCCTACCCTTTGTCCCAGTAAGTGCAACCTAAGGTTGTTGTCTTTAGGAAACAAGCAGTTCCTGGGACGGCACCCCACCACCCACCCAGCCACTTTTCACTCGAGGTTTATGGCAGGCAGTGTGCTAGGTACTCAGACTACTGAGTGAGAGAGAAAAAAAGGAAATTCTCTGTTGTAATAAAACTTTCATCACAGCACAAGAAGGAATGACCAGAATGAGTGAGTGGCTTACACGGAAAACACGAGTGCTGGGGAGAAAGTGGGCTGAGCTGGCCTCTGGGTACAGTGGGCGGGAGGCTGCACTTCTCAGTGGGGTGGTTAAGCGGGGCCCTGAACAGGGGACATGTGAGCAAAACCAGGAAAGCACGTGAGAAATTGATTATGTGGGGATCTGGGAAGGAAGAGAAAGCAGCCTGTGCAGACAGTGCCTGGGACATTCCAGCATCAGGGAGGTGGGGGATGGGAGGGAGTGTAGGGGACACCCAGCCTTGCAGGCCAGTGTCAGGTGCTGCCTTGTCCCAGCAGAGAGGTCACCATGGGCCTGGGTGGGGCAGTGGCCGGAGCCCACCTCCCCAGCATCACTTGCTGAGATACCTGATGTTTTACCAGAAACATGAGACATTTCCCCAAAGTTTCCCATATCTCTTCCCTTGGGATCTGAGGTGCTTGGGGGACAGGCAGGGTGGGGAGTCCCCCAGGGTGTGGGAGGAAAAGCTATGGAGATGAGAGAAAAGCAGTTGTGTTTGTTTTCCAGAAGCCAGATGAGATTAAAGTAGCAGGAAGGGCCTTGTGAGGAAGAAAGCTCCAGAGACCCTCCTCTTGCCTTTAGCTCCATGTCCCACTCAGCCTCTCTGCCAGGCCCCTCCGTCTTTGCTCCTCCCAGGGCAGAAAGGCCAGCGGCTGCCCAGAGGAGGGCACAGCGGCTCGGGGTTCAGGCAAAAGCACAGCGAGTGGCGCTTGGTGCCAGGACAGGATGGGACATGGGGCAAACCCAAGTGCCTCCGTTCAGAGGCCAGTGGGGCTCCCAGGCACAGCCGCCCACACCCCTGTGACTCCGTGCCAGCCACACGGATTTGGGGCTGTCCATGGTGGCACTAGACATGATCTACTCATGGGTTTACAGACAGAGCCCAGTTAAATGTGAATCTCAGATAAACAGCAAGTAACTACTTCTACTGATACTTGGGATATACTTTTATACTAAAAGTTATTATTTATCTGAAATTCAAATTTAGTGGGGCATCTTGCTCCAGCTACCCTGCTCAGCACACCAAGTCCAGGAAGACAGCCATGTCTGTCACACTATGGAGAGTCAGAGGGACAAAGATGTCTCGGACCAAGACCTCTGACACAGCTGGCCAGCATACGAAGGCCAAGACCTGGTCACAGGCTGGTTGCTCATGGCGTGGCAGGACCAGCCCTGACCCCAGGCGGGGACGGTCATCTACCCAGGATGTGATGAGGCCATCAGAGCAAGGGCCACCACCACTGAAGGTGCCCCTGGCAACTGACACTCTCCCATCTCTAGCTCCACTTGGACCCCTCCCAGCCCAGGTGGGTATTCTTGGAAGATTTGGGGGAACTTTCTGTCTAGAGCTTCAGTCCTGAAGGACCCCTTCCGGCCAATGCAGGGGGCATCAGAGAAGTCCAACCAGGGCGCAGACGTCAGGACAGCTGATGGCCACAGCCGCCCTGCCTCCCCCGTGACCATCCCAATGGTTCTGTGGTGTCCCTACTCAGATGTGCCCTAGAGCCATGTGGCTAGAGTTCTGCCAGGAGAGCTAAGAACCAGGGACTGTGCGGGGCCCCGGTGGCTGGCTGGACACTCAAGCCCCAAACATTCCCTAGGACCAGGGTGCTGACTGGTATTTTGCTGAGAGCTGAGGTCAGAGAGTGCGGTGGGTGGCCCTCAGGACTAGCAGAAACAGAAAGAAAGTGCTGAGTGAGTGAGCAGACAAGTGTTTATTTGTCTTGAGGGGGCCATGTGTGGGAGGCCTGCAGGGCCTCCAGAGATCCTTGCTTGGACAGAGGTAGAGCTGAGGCTCCTCAGTGAGTGAGTGGCAGCATAGGTGGGAGCCTTGGACTCCTGCTGTGGCTTGTGGTCTTCCTGTGGCCCCAGGCGACAGGGCCCCTGGCTCTGAGACCAGGCGGATCAAATGCAGCTGCCTCGCAGCAAGTGCGGGTTGGAGGCCCCAGGCCAGAGGACGGGCTAGTCCACACAGGGATTGTTAAGTCTGCACACTAGGAACACGCCCGGGCCAGAGTCCCCTGACAAGGAAGCCCCCACCTTTGCCCTGACCACTTCCTTCCCCTGAGCTCATGGCTGAAAACCCAGCCCTGAATCCATGTAACTACGTGCTAACGCAGTCTCAGACTGAGGAGCCTGCTATGGCTGGGACACAGGAGGGGCCGTGAGGGGAGGGGACCGGGAAGGCCCTCACAGCAGAGCCCAGAGGACTGACCCCAGGCTGAGCAGGACCCCCACAGACAGGGCGCAGGTGCTGCCCGCCACCAGGACCCCCGCATTACAGAGGTCTTCCTTGCAACAAGATGTCTTGTAGCTCATGGTGATGTTTGCGACTAACTGCGGAATTAGAGAGTCCTCCTTCGGGCAGATGGGAAGGCAGAGCTTGTTCTCTAGTTTCACTTCCTGAGACTCTGCAAGAGAGGGGGAAGTGAGCACCGCAGCCCCTCAGTCTCCCGAGCCCTGCTGCAGGGCATCTCAGTACCTCAAAGGCTATGGCCAGCGCAAGAGTCCAAAAACCAGAGGTGTCAGGACCAAAGCCACCAGAAGTCCTTTGACCACAAAGATGCTGAGGCTGAAGAGGGCAGTGAAGGCCTGAGGTCACCCAGGGAACCAGGAAGAAGGGCAGCAGGCCCCTGGGGCAGAGCTCTTTCCTTAGGCAGCCCCCCTGCCCTCCCCTTGGAGAAGTGAGCAGGCTGTGAGGGCAGTTGTCCAGGCCACCAGGCTCGGGGACAGGCCTCACCTTGCTGAAGGCATGGCATGGACACGAAGCTCCAGGGAAGCCCTCCTTCATCCTCCCACTGCCCAGCTGATACTCTACCACTCCAGAGTCATTCCTTTAGCTTGAAGCTACTGTCTCCTGGCTCCTCCCATCACATGCACAACTTGCTAAATGCTTGTGGCCTGCCTCCCTCCCTCATAGAGCAGCTAAGATCCCAAGCATGGGCTGGGGATGAGGGGCAGTGGCCATTTGGGGGCCCAGGTAGCTGCAGTTGGGGTGCGAGTCTGCCAGAGGGAGGCAAGGGCCCTGCTGTCGGGTGCTGGGACGGGGAGGGATGGCTTCCCTGGTGAGGGGGCCGCATGCTCTTGAACCTGGAAGCCCATCTGCCTCTGCAGAGCCACAGCACCTTGGAGCCCAGGCCCCTCAGCCCTGCCACTCTCCCACTCCCCACCTGCACAGGCCCTGCCACCAGTGCCCACCCCACCCTGCTCTCCTCTCAGGAACCACACACCAGCCCTGAGAGCACTGGGAGGGTTGAAAGGGGACCTTAGTCTACAATGCAGAGATTCCTCCAAGAAGGACCCCATTCCAGGCACTCACCCACAATGGTGGTCACTTCCTGGGTGACACAGACCCCATCTGGGTAGATGCATGTGGCCACCGGGCAGGAGTTCCCGGGAACGAACGGAGTGCAGTGGTAGCAGCGTAGACCCTGGGCTGGAGGAGAGGGCATGGTCAGGTGAGGCCCCACAGAGGTGACCTCTGGTCCCAGCAGACAGACCATCTCAGTGGGTGATGACAGCAGGTGCCAGGACATGGGAGAACACCCCTGGTGAGCCCCTGCATCCATAAGCACACACCACTGTCACCCACAGCAAATCCCTGGCCAGCACCTGCTGCCTGTGCCTGTGGCTGGTGCGGCAGACCCACACATCTGCTTGCAAAACATAGCCTGGCAACCTTAAAACTCAACCCCGTTGATGGAGATGCACTGGCTGGCAGTGCCCAATTCCAAATACACACCAGCACCCAGCACCCTGAGTGTCCTCAGACAAGGGCACAGCCAGCGCACATGGTCACGAGCATTGAGCAGGCACCAGATGAGCACACCAGCCATCTCAGGCACCGACTAACATAGCAGCCCACGGCCAACCCTCTTCAGCATGCAGGACATCTGAGCATACCCACCCACAAAACACCAATCCCAGCACACTGTGAGCACACCGGGAACACACCAGTAATGCAAATTTCCTAGAACTCTCTCCAATGCCGCCCAGCTCACCTCTCTCTGCACACAGCAGGGCCAACAACAGGACCAGAGCAAAGGTCTTCATGGCGTGGGGACAGCTCCTTCTAGGGTGAGGGATGCAGAGACAAAAGTTTTGAGTGCTAGAGCAGCCCTCAACCACCCAGCACCTGGGAGCTGGCATCCCAGTCCCAGACAGGAGCAGTGTCTGGAGCATCCCGCACTCTCTCCCACCCTGTCCTTCGAAAGGCCAGCTCTGCCCCCTAATCGCCCCACCCCCGCCCCATTCCTTCCTCCCCATCCAGTGCCCTCACCCAGAGCCCTCCACCCTGCCCTCCCACTAGCACCCTCCCAGGCCTGGCCCACCTTTTCTCACCTGCTTCCCTCTGGCTAGCCTGGCAAACTCTAAGGAGTGGCAGCAGTCTCCAGGCAGTGAGCACCTGCCCCAGAGAGTGGCTCCTCCCCTTGGGCTGTTCTTCATTGGCCAGAGCTAGCAGGAGCAGATGAATTTCAACTTCACAGAAACTTTACACAGGAGCAGGAAGTAACTCCAGGCCACTTGCTTCCCCTCCCCCCAAAAAATATTAACATTAGGGAGTACAAATGTTTTTGGTTACATGGATCACTTTTGTAATGCTGAGTCAGTTATGAGTATGTCCATCACCCAGATAGTGCTCATTGTACCCACTGGAGGCTTATTTGGGAGGCCACAAGGACTTGCTGATGGACAGAATGGGTGAGGGGCGTGACCCTGTGAGGCAACTGGCTTTGAGCCTGAGTGATGGGCGTTTGCATTTGCAGAGCTGGAGAAGCAGAGTCAAAGGCAGGGCCTGGCGCAAGCTCGGATCTCACGCTCTGCTCCAAACCCTTGCCAGGGTCCCTAAAGCAGCCAGTAAGTGATATGTGAGTTATTCATTCATCCACCATAATCCTCACAGGGATTACTTACAATGATGAGTCATTGACTTTGATAAGGGAAACTCCCATCTATTACTTGGCACATCAGCCACCAGAGACCCCAACCACTCACGGAAGACCCACATCAGCATGATACTAACCTGTTACCTGGCCCATCAACTAGTCTATTGCCTCCATCAGCATAACACTAAATCTATTGCCTGGTGCATCAACTACCCTATTGCTTGGTATGTCAGCATAACACTAAATTATTATCTGACACATCAACTAACCTACACCTGGTACCCACCTCTCAGACCACCCCAACTTAATAAAAGTGGGAAAAATCGGGCCTCAGAATTTGGTGGTGAGGCCCTCTGAGCCCGCTGCCGAAATAAACTTCGATTCTCTGACTCTCCATGTGCCGCTCAGTTTGTCCTCGGGACCACCCACTGTAACACTTGCTGTAACATTTTGGTTCTCCACCGGGAAAACCGATGTGCTGGCCCCTTGAAGCCACAGGTTCGGGATGGGCACAGTGACCGGTGGGACCTCAGTGACAGAAGCAAACTGGCTCCAAGCACTATTTGCAGAAGGTCTTTGCTCCTCGGGAGCTCCTGTGGGCCTCGGGTGTTAGGGCCTAAGGACCATAGGTAGCCAATAACCAGCCATTAGCTTCTGTATTATGCTTGTTTGCTTAGGAGAGTGGAGTATTTTCAGTTGACCCTTATATGATTCTGCACCTGCCATCTCGCCTCTACTAGTGTAATTAAGTTTAGAAACTAAGGAGAAGGGCGGCTGCATGGCACAACTGCCCACAAGATATAGCCACTAGTCTGGGGTCAAAACCCCTGAGGCGCCTGACATGCTTCATGTACCTAGTGAAATACTCTCTGACTTAGATCACAGAATGCAGAATGTATTTCAACTAAGCTTAATGTTGTCCATAATTAGGATACTTCAGAGGCTTCCTCTCAGCTGAAATCTTAGCTGCAGCCAGTGATTCCTACAAAACCCATCTCAAGGCTCCAAGCAACCCCCCCCCCCATTGTACTAAAACAAGATAGAAATGTAAGATTAATGCTTTCTCTCGTTTTTTGTAAAAGTGCTTGCTAAGTAGATTTTTAGATTGTGGTTTTTGCCTTTAACCACTTCGGGACCGCATCACCGGCCACAAAACCTTGCCCGCAGCCGGCACTCATAGTCCGCACGATAGTTTGTGCTGTGCGTTGATGATGAATCCGTTTTGCTCTTGTGTGATAAGGAAAGCTTTAAAGCACTGAAAGCTTGTTTTACTTTACAGGCAGCTTTACTTGTAATGTAAATCAGAATAGGTAACATATACATACATGTTTTCATTATGTTATTTTTAAATGTTCACAATTTTATTTTATTTTTCACAATTTTATTTTGATAAATGAAAAATTAGAAAAGTCATATCATGGCTGTCGGCTAAAGTCAACGCTTGGCTGTGAGCCTTCATATCACAGCTGTTGGCTAAAGTCTCTGTGCGCGTCATCTGTGGCTATGGACTATAGTCGATGCTGGTCCCAAAGTAGTTAAAAAGGGGCCGTTTTCCTAGCTCATTGCTACTTTTCCATGCCTTCCACTCTGCAGGACAGGAGTAGTCCTGGCCAGTAAATAAAGACTCACAATTTGACCAAATTCAGTTTCTAAAGTGCTCTTTTCTTGCACTTTAGACTATAACACGAGGTCCCAAACTCACCTGGACATGCTGGAGGGAAGGACAAGTCAAATCAGTTCTGGAGGCATCAGACCAGGTAAGGTCCCAGGACCATCAGAGTCAGGCCCGTCAGATAACGGAAGAGGAGTTTGATTACCTCCTGAGTGCAGGGAATTCCCAGGGTAGGAATGTGTAACTTCTGCCTGTCTGAGTGAGTGAGTGAAGAGTGACTGTGGGCGGGGCGCGGTGGCTCAAGCCTGTAATCCTAGCTCTCTGGGAGGCCGAGGTGGGCGGATCGTTTGAGCTCAGGAGTTCGAGACCAGCCTGAGCAAGAGCGAGACCCCATCTCTACTATAAATAGAAAGAAATTAATTGGCCAACTAAAATATATATAGAAAAAAAAAATTAGCCGGGCATGGTGGCACATGCCTGTAGTCCCAGCTACTTGGGAGGCTGAGGCAGCAGGATTGCTTGAGCCCAGGAGTTTGAGGTTGCTGTGAGCTAGGCTGACGCCACAGCACTCACTCTAGCCTGGGCAATAAAGTGAGACTCTGTCTCAAAA
>VSMD01120171.1:0-160187 GCA_008750895.1 Mirza zaza
TTTTGTGACAGAGTCTCACTTTATTGCCCAGGCTAGAGTGAGTGCCGTGGCATCAGCCTAGCTCACAGCAACCTCAAACTCCTGGGCTCAAGCAATCCTGCTGTCTCAGCCTCCCAAGTAGCTGGGACTACAGGCACGTGCCACCATGCCCGGCGAATTTTTTCTATATATATTAGTTGGCCAATTAATTTCTTTCTATTTATAGTAGAGATGCGGTCTCGCTCTTGCTCAGGCTGGTCTCGAACTCCTGAGCTCAAAGGATCCGCCCACCTCGGCCTCCCAGAGAGCTAGGATTACAGGCTTGAGCCACTGCGCCCGGCCTATATATGAATTTTTAAACTTTGTTGTATATTCACATGCAGTCAAACCTACTGTATTGATGTCTGCTTCTGTATTGACATCCTTGAGGTACAATTCTATTCTGACAAATGCATAGTCACACAACTGCCACTGTAATCAAGAGAGAGAGAAAAGTTCCCTCATCCTCCTAAATTTCCTTGTGGTCCCCTTTTGTAGTTAAACATCTCTCAACCCCTAATCTTCTTGCAACCAATGATATAATCTCCACCCCTAAATTTTTCCTTTTCCCAGAATATTGTATAAATGGAATCATACAGCATGTAGCTTTTAAGTTTGGCTGCTTTCATTTAGCAAAAGTCAACAATGATTTTAAAATGTTTACACAGTAGAACAATTGCTAGACTTCTGAGAATGATGTCTTCCTCTTCCTCACACTTATGCCTGAGTGAGCTGAGCTGCACAAGAGAGGTGGTGAGAACCGATGTGGTTGGTGCCTCTGCCCACCTTGGTCTCTCTTGGGGCTAGAAGTTTACAGGCCGTCTGGTCCAATCTTGTCATTGCAGAGTTGAGGAGGCTGTGGCCCAGGGAGTGGCCACAGACATGGAAGAATTAGTGGCAAATTCACGTTCTAAATGCAATTCTTTTTCACTTCTGTCTACACAGCAATGTGAAGCTTGCTCTAAAACGAAAATAAAATATGAAATCATATTTTATATATAACATTTATTTTCTAGACTTTTTCTTAAATTTCAATGTCAAATAAATTATTAAAAAGAGAAAAAAATCCAAGCCCTGGTATGATTATCCTCTAAACATACATTATGCTTGCTTCATATTGTGCATAGTGTTAAGAAAGGGAATTGCTACCTACAGAGCCTGAGCAATGTTTCCTTATGAGTTTAAGAAAGAAAAAGCAGATTGTAAATTAAGCAAAGAGCACAGATGTCCAGCCCCTCTCTCCCTCTTTTTCTCTCACTTTCTCTCAATATCAGCTAAGACTTCCTAACATAGCGTAGGGGCCCTGGGGAGTTCCCCTTGGCCCTCTGAAGGTTTGCTGAAAAATCAGCTTGCAAAAGGAAGATTAATAGGAGAAAAGGTATACAAATTTGCTTAGTATGCATACATGGAAGCCTTCAGAACAAAGACTCAAAGATACAGGGGAAATTGTCCATTTTTATGCTTAGGTTGGTTCAACAAAGTGTCAGCAGGTATAGAAATACGATTGGACAAAAAGGGTATGATCTAATACTAACAGTCTGAATGGAGAAACCCAGCCTGTCTGTCTAGATTCTTCTTGGACTCTCTGAGCAGTATCTGTTGGACCTTGGCGACCACTCACAAAGACACGGAGACCAGAACTTGATGTAAAAGCAAGAGGAGGGTTTATTCCAGCGCAGCGCAGGGGCGTGCAGCGTCACCACACTAGGGAGCTGCCGCGCCAAAGCTTTGAAACTTGGGACTCTTATAGGCAAAACCACACGCAGGTGGCCAGGAATTCAAATGCAAAAACCACACGCAGGTGGCCAGGTATTCAAATGCAAAAACCACACGGAGGTGGCCAGGTATTCAAATGCAAAAACCACACGCAGGTGGCCAGGTATTCAAATGCAAAAACCACACGCAGGTGGCCAGAAAGTCATGGGGGTCAAGGGGTGGGGAAATTCTTTAGGCTCTATTCTTGTGCAATTATGTACTGGTCAAGGTCAGTTTTGGGACACTTACGGGTGGGGAAGCTTTGTTACACTTGGATACCTAAGAACAAGCGTGGTTACAGCAAAAAACGGCTAGTAATTTTTCTTACATTTTACATATCCTTCCTTCTGGGTGTGGGGCAGGACCCTCTCTGGAATGAGGGGGGGGTCTCATGACCTACAGTCAAATAAGGTAGATCAGATAATTTCTTTATAGCCAGCTCTTACACAGAAAGGCAGAGGGAAAGTTGGAATGATACTTTTAGATTTACTTCAGGGAAAAAAGGTTATGGTTTTTGTGACCTGTCTTGGGAAAAGGAATTCTACATTCTATGGCTAGTCTCGGGGGAGAACGGACTGAGAGCCAGGAGGGCAGGAGAAGGCCAGAGAAAAAACCTTTGCTTCTGAGGCTGCTTCTGCATACTTGATTTTGGGGTATTGCAACAACACCCAATATTAGCTTCAATTTGTATTTAAACCTAAAAGAGCTTGACTTTGAAACAGATTACAGTGTTAGGGTGACATATGTTTGCATGTAAATGAGAAGATGTACTTGTTTCTTCATAGAATTCTTTGGTTTCTTTAAGCCAGTTCTGGGAGACAGTACACTTATGTTTCATTCTTAGTCACTCAAAATTTCTGTCCCTGTGCCCAAGGTGTCAATCACAACACTTTTCAGACTATATTCCATTCCATATGAAATCAGTTTTCGAGCCCTGCTAAAGACAAAGCTCTGTAAAAGCCAAGGGACCCCATGTCCTCTACTCGGAGCTATGCTGAGGGCACCACAACCGCACCTCTGACACAGAGTCAACAGGCAGTGTGGCAGTAAACAAGACATGGCCTGGTACAAATGATAAGCAAAGACCATCGGATTTTCTCTCTCAGTAATTCAAAGAGAAAAAAATTAAAGAGAATTAAATTAAAGAGAAAAAAATTGAGAGACAATCAAGAAGTTGGCACTGACTGTTGGAGCTGAAAGGTCACGACTTAGACAGGGGCCAGAGAAGTAACGATGCGGAGGCTGAAGTTAGGCGGAAGCAGAGTGGTGGAAAGCAGCTGCAGGCTGTGGTCAGAGGCTGAAGAGCCAACCCCCCTCGTTAGAGGGAAGCTGAGCCCAGGACAGTGGAGTGGTTGAGTGGAGAGCCATGGGGTGCTTCTCCAAGGACCTTGTTGTTTGGGTTTTCCTGGGTCTTGTGTTCATACTGTAAAAGAAAATAAAAATCTCAAGACCATGCCCCCAAAATCCTTACACAAAAGAGAAGGTAGAGGCCTCAGGCACTTGCCAACGGCACAGGTCATTCAGTAAGGAAACTCCTTGCTGGCCTCCCTTCTTTGCTTATGCAAGAACATGCAAATTGCAACTTTAGGTCTGCAGGCTACATCTAGTTCCTAAAGCTAAAGTCTGTTCCATTCCACACTAATAATGAATTGCAAGTTTATCTTCACATGTGCTGAACAGAGACAAGATAGGATCATTCTTCTACCTATCCAGGGACATCTGTATAATTGAAGCTTCCTTCACTCCCTTTTTTTCTTCTAACATTCACCTTATCTTTTGTAAAGTGTAGATGTTCCTGGATCTCACAAGAATTTAACCATTTTGTCTCACTAGCACCCCCACTTTCTTTCCTTTTACTTTCTGTGTACCTTTAAATACTTTCAAATTCCCCTTTGAAAAAATGGCCACAGATCTGTCTGTGGTTTGTGATTTTCCAAGGTGCATCCTCCATTTTGGCTTAATAAACCTGTGTTGATTGGGATTTTTGCCTCAGTCACTTACTTTGGGTCAAAAAAATGTTGACCATGAAGGGACACCTTGGAGGAGAGCCCCTTTTGACTCACAGCAATTTCCCATTGGTGCTAAGGCACCAGCTAGAGATTTACTCTAACCAATTGTGAGTTTCACCAAGGTCAAGTGGCAGCTATTAATGGAAAAGAAGCCAAACTCTGTAAAATAATTTTAAAGAGATATATTTTGAGCCAATTTTGAGGACCATGACCTGGAGCCATGCCCAAGAAACCTTGAGCAAGTGGACTCACTGTGGTTGGGTTACAGTTTGATTTTATATATTTCAGGGAGACAGGGGTTACAGGTAAAGTCATACATCAATACGTGGAAGACACACATTGGTTTTGGCCCCAAAAGGTAGGCCATCTTGAAATGGGGGGGGCTTACAGGTGATAGGTGGGTTTAAAGACTTTTTGACTTGTAATTGGTTAAAGACTTGTCATTTGATTAAAGACTTGAAGCTTTTGTCTAAAGGCTTGGAATGTTAACAAAGGTAAGCCTGTAAATCAGGGACAAGCCATCAGACATGTATTTGGTGTGTAAATTAAGGAACTTCAGGTTTGTCTTGCATATCTTTAGGCCTGTTAAGGTTAAAAACGATGTCCCCAAGAAGGGAATGGGAGCATGATGAAGCATGTCTGACCTCCCTCCTCGTGGCAGGAAATTTAGTTTTAGGATAGCCCCTTGGCCAGGAGAGGGACCATTTAGTCCGCCGGTGGGAGTGGGAAAGCCTTAAGATTTTATTTTAGTTCACAGGGCTCTCTCCTTGATTCCTTGATTTCCCAAAGTTTTTGAGTTGAGATCCAAGATTTATTTTGCCAGGAAACTCCTATGAGAAGTTTAGCTCAATTCCAATAAGGAAGGTGAATTTTTCCTGCTTCCTTGACAAGAGATGCCTCAGTTTGGACCCCATCTCTAGGTAGGGAGCTGGTCTGAGATTTCATTTTAGAATTTGATAGCTAAAGGTTAAGGTTTATTGTCATCTGGCTACGCTTCTCCTTGTGCTTCAAAATTTCAACAATATATTAATTGTGCAATCACTTCCAGTTTGGGTTTTGGTCTGTCTTACATTAGATTTGACCAACTCGTGGTCAAAACTGACAGAAGCTCTACATTTTGGGAAACGAGGCCTCTAAAATCAACTAAAATTCTTGCAGCTGCAGTATACCAACTGGTTAAAAGAAATTAAAATATTTGATCCCAAAATATATGTCTTTGACATATTTTGAGATGGTTGCCACAGAAGTAAAGCTACAAAGCTGTCTTTTGTGGGGGGAAATTCTAATCTGTAGAGCACTTCTGTCACTGCAGCCAGGTTTTTCTTTACCCAGTGGTGGAAAGATTACCTGAGAGTCTGACACCTTTAGAGTCTGAAAAGAAATATTTACCATCTATTCTCCTTAGGGCTACACTTGTGAGGCTTTATCTGCATAACAAGACTGCCTTTGCTAGCCTCTTCTTTTCTCCATCCCAAAATGTGTTTTGCTACAATCTGTGTCCTCATTTAAAAAACAAAAAGAAACAAACTACAAAAACCTCTGTACCTCCTTGAGGAGTTACATTTTTATTCTGAAGCCTCCTGGGGATATATGTCAAAAATTATTTAAATGTGTTTTTCTTCAATTAATTAATTGGCTTCATGTGAGTGAATTTTCGGTGAACCTGAAGGTGGCAAGAGCCTTGCTCTCTACAGTTTGGTGCAGTAAGCAGGGTCACCAAAGCTGCTCTGTTCTCCTGGAAGGTCAAGGAACCAGATTTGGTGGCAAAAATTATAATAATTTCTCACCAGCTGGGCTCCTGACCTCTTTCTCTGTACAATTTGGTTGAGCAGACAGTAAAAATCACTGTTTGTCTCTTTTGATTGCTGGGAGAAAAAGCATTTGTGTGACTAGTTTTTGGTGCAATGACTCCGGTGTACTTCTAGTACTGTTACAGCAAGGTGTACAGCTAGTGTTACAGCTCTTGTTGCAGCGCTTGACCCAGGAAAGAACCGAGGGGCACACGAAGAGTAGAACAGTCTTTATTCTTCCAGCAGGCTCAGCTGACTTCTGACTCCCCTTCCTTCTTCTCCTCCTGCTTTTATACCCTTGGTAGGACTCAAAAAGCGTCCAATCAGCAACAAGCTTTAACATCCAATCAGCAACAGTGGGATTCAGAAAGTATCTAACCAAGATAGCACAGCCACCTCAGCCTGAGGATGGGAGCAGGCACCCAGCACCCAGTGCGGCCTGGACAGCAGGCGTGGACACCCGAGGCCTGGCCCCAGCAGCGCACCTGCCATGCCTCCAGCTGGCCCGAGGGGCGCTGGCCCGGGGGATGTGGAATGGCGGGGAGGCAGCGAGCGCCCCACCCCAGTGCCTGACGGTTTTCCCTGTCAGTACTTTGTGATATGAATTTATATTGTTTGACCCCTTTCTTCCCAGAAATAGTGTTCTCCCTTTTTCTTTCCGTGTCATTCTGTCATAAAGAGTGGCACTGGATAAAGTTCCCTCTTGTATTGTTTTATGTCCTTGCCAGCGTGTCTTGTGACCACATGGGAACACTGTCTCTTGGTCTGCACCATCTGGGGGATGCAATTTTGGGGTTGCGTCCAATGGCCAGCATGAAAATGGCTGGAACTGAGATGTTGTTGTTGTTCCAAACGTGGCAAGGCCTGGGGAGCATTTGTCACAAGAAGTCCCCAAAAAGGGCTTTTGTCATCTCAACCTTTGTTGCTACTGTAACCTATGAGGAGATCTTTGAAATTGCTTTTTCTCTGGAAAGGCTATTGCATTAAGTT
This sequence comes from Mirza zaza, assembly GCA_008750895.1. Classification (NCBI taxonomy): domain Eukaryota; kingdom Metazoa; phylum Chordata; class Mammalia; order Primates; family Cheirogaleidae; genus Mirza; species Mirza zaza. Next base: position 6,563 of record VSMD01120171.1, read on the forward strand.
ACTTTGGAATAAGTACATCATTTAAAATTAATGACAAAAAGGTGGGATCCATTAAATTAGAAATACTCATCAATTTTAGAAAACATGGATTTTTGAGATCTTTTATTCTGAACTATTACCTTATTTGTACTTATGGGAAGATCAAATTAAAAGAAAGACACATGATAAGGTCATGGCTAGCCTTAAAAATTTCTTGACATAATTATAGAGCAAAAATCTGATCTAAAACCAAGGAAAATCCTTTATAAGCTACCCTTGTGGGAATAATAACAAGGGTTGATTTACCTTGTGGACTAGTGGTTAAAATTTGTGCTTTCACCCCAACAGCCTGGGTTTGATTCCTGGTTAGGGAACTAGTCTATTTTGGTTTAACATTGTGCAACTTTTGCCATTCATTGCTCCTTTGCTTTCTGAAGACATCCTTTAATTTCCTGTTTTCCTTTACCTGTGGGAGGCACGTGAGTGTTTTAGGCTACCGTGTATCCATGGCCGGTTGAAAATCTGAGATGCTAGAGAGCCTGGTCATTAAGAAACATGGGTTAACCCCATTTAGGACTAGCGAAACTTTCCTAGAGCCATTTTTGTAGCATTTCTGGATCTTGTAAAAACTGCTTTAAATTAAAAATCTGATGTGGATTGCTAACTTAACCTCAAATACAACAAAAAATTAATTACATGGGACTAAACTAATTTATGACTTTTTGTTAAAACATTGCTGGTTCTTTTTGTATTTTGTTTTCCAGAAGTCAAGAAAACTTTCTACTTCCTTTTAAGCTATTTATAGTTTACAAAAAATTGGTGAAGTATATTTTTGTGAGCAAAATTTGAAGTGTTTATTTTTCTGTCTATTTGATTTCTCCAGAATTTGTAAACTGTTTGCAAGCATTCTTATTTCATGGCAATATAGTTATTTGCATAAGTTCAATAAGAATCTGTTTTCTTTTATAACAAGACACTGATTGTTTTACCAAGGCTTTGAATGGAATGGCATATTTTCAGATATTCCCAGATTGCTTTGAGAAAGTAAGGTTGACTTTATAGGGCCAATTAAAAGCCCTTTGAAAACACTGGCTTGGTATTTTATCTGTAACATTTCCTGATCTGTGGTGAGCAAAAAATGCCACTTTCTGACATGTCTAGAAACCCCAAGTCACTTTGGGACCTTGAGAAAAGAGAAATTAATGCAATTCATCCGGGTATCTACAGACATAGTTAAATCCTTGGCTTGGGTCGAGAAGCTTTTAAGTCTAATCTGAAATTCCTCAAAAAAGTTCTAGCAAAGCCAATTTAAAAAAACTTTATATGGCCAATAACTATTTATTGTTATACTTTATGCAAATAACAGGCCAAGATTAAAATTTATTTTATAAATACGTTGGTGTTACTATGATTTATACTGGGTAAAAATGGGAAATTGCGGAGAGAAAATTATGTTTCAGAAGAAGCTATGATAAACCCATTATTAGATTCTAGCCTTGTCCATTGTTCTTATATTTTTATTATTTGTCTACTATTTTGGCATGAGTCTTTCTTGATTTAATTTTTCTCCTCAATGTGGGACATGATCTCCTAAGAATAAGCGTTCTTAGCAATGTGAAATTAGCTGAAACATACACCTTTGAAATCATGTCTTCTACAGTGCTTTCTTCAAAAGATTTTGAAGAAGGGGGAGAGATACAAAAGAAAATAAAAATCTCAGGCCCACTACCCTCATCCCCAGCTCCTTATGCAAAAAAGGCCTCAGGCACCTGGGAGGACTGGCCACACAGGTCATTCAGTAAGGAAACTCCTTGGTGGCCTCCCTTCCTTGCTTATGCAAGAACATGCAAATTGTAACTTTAGGTCTGCAGACTATGACTAGTTCCTAAAGCTCAAGTCTGTTCGATTCCACACTAATAATGAATTGCAAGTTTATCTTCACATGTGCAAACTAGTGATGAGATAGGATCATTCTTCCACCTATCCAGGGACATCCACATTTTGACACTTCCTTCACTCCCTTCTTCTCTTCTAACATTTGCCTTATCTTATGTAAAAATGTAGATTTTCCTGGATCTCACAAGAATGTAAGCATTTTGTCTCACTAGCCCCCACCCCTGCCTTTTTCCCCCTTTCTGTATGCCTTTAAATACTGAAACTTCCAAATTCCCTTTCAGAAAAATAGCCACAGATCTGTTTGTGGCTTTTGTTTTTCTTAGGCATGTCCTCCATTTTGGCTTAATAAACCTCCGTGATTGAGATTTTTGCCTCAGTAACTTATTTGGGGTCAACAATAGCATTTCCCATTAACCATCCTCCTATGCCCGAAACTCGAAACAATTTGACTGAGACGTTCCTGTGTTTGAATCAAGAGCTTTAGATTCTATTTCAACAAAAACTGATAGCAAAGACTCCACTCAGTGAGAAAAATAGGTGGGAGAGTATTTTCAGCCTAGGTGGAAACATTTCTCTTTTAATGAAGTCAAATCTTACTTTTATTTACTGCGTATGTGAGGAAGAGGAATAGGGATTAACATTATAAAATGCCTGAATAAGAATGCTTTAAATAAATAAAGAGCTTGCTTTAAACTTATAAGTACAAGCAATAAATAACAGAATATATAAAACTGCGTTAAATAAAAGAATAGGAATATTTACAATGAGCACATTTATAGAAAAATTTCCCCAAGATATTTAAGAATAGTTTTCACATTTTTCTTTGTTTTTCTTTTACATTCTTATTTGTTTGTTTGTTTGTTTTCCTCTTGGAATGCCTTATCTTATCATGTTCCATTTTCAAATTCCTATTCATTCTTCAAAATATAAGTTTAACACATTATAACACATTTTCTGTACAACATTTCCCAAGTTTCCTCGACTTAATTACTTTCCTATTTCGGGGTAATTCAACTGCTTTTATGGCATTAACCACATTCCATGTATGGCATAGTCATTTCCGTGCTCATATGTGGCCTCCTCTAGCTGGTAAATCTTTCCAAATTGGGTTTTTTTCCCTTCATTTAGTATTAGGTGAAATGAGATAATATATTCAAATATACTAAAGTACTTTTTTATTGACACATTTTTTACTCAGATACTTCCCTTTTTAGTCATAGGTAAGTATTGGATTGTGGAGAAACAAGATTCTATTAGAGGTACAAAAAGAAAGAGTCAATATCCACAAGAGAGACGATATACATCAGAGATAATTGAAATTACAAAAGAGTGCCTCTTTGTAGAGAAAAGGATTATATGAACTAACCAAAAAGTAATGCTCTAAAAAAGCAGGTATAGCACACAGTTAGAAACAAATAATTGTAAAGAGCATCGACAGAGAACCAGATGATTCTGTGGGAGGGGATTAGGGTCGGCCAGTTTGGAACAGTTGCAAGATGAAAGAGACAAGAGTAGAGAGGCCAAGGGACTCAGGGACCATGAGGAATGGCCGGCAGAAGAGGGTGTCAGCATTGGAGATAGTCCAGCTCTGTGAGATCTACGGCCAGTGCTCAACACTAGGGCGGCACCAGAAGAATCATTCATCTCTCTATTACTCTGCTTGAGCTGCCATAACAATTACCATAAACTGGGTGGCTTAAACAAGAGACATTTATTTTCTCATAGTTTTGGGCATTAGAAATTCCAAGATCAACATTCCAGCTGATTGGGTTTCTGGTAAGGGCTCTCTTCCTGGCTTCTCACATGGCCTTTCCTTGGTGTGTGTGGATGGAGAGAAAAAGGGAGAGAAAGCTCTCTTGCATCTTTTTAAATAAGGGCACTAATCCTATCAGATCAGGGCCTACTATGGACTAAAATTCTGTCTTCCCCAAATTCATATGTGGAAGCCCTAACCTCCAATATGACTAGATTTGGGGACAGAGCTTTAAGGAGGTAGGAAAGACTAAATGAGGTCATCAGTGTGGAGCCCTGAACCAATAGGACTAGTGTCCTTTTAAAAAGAGGAAGAAACATCAGAGCTCTCTCTCCAGCACATGAAAGCGTAATAAGAAGGTGGCCATCTACAAGCAAAGAAAAGAGACTTCACTATTAATGGAATCAGCTGCCACCTTGATCTTGGATTTTCCACATTCCAGAACTGTGAGAGATAATTTATGTTGTTTAAGCCACCCAGTCTATGGTATTTTGTTATACCAGCCTGAGTAGACTAATACAGGGGGCCACCATTATGATCTCATTTAACTTTAATTCCCTCCTTAAAAGTACCATTTCAAAATATACATTGGGGATTGTGGCTTTTATGTATGAATTTTTGGGATGCAAATTCAATCTATAAAAGTATCCATTGCAGAGAGTTCCACAAATTGCCTGCACCGAGTAGCTCCACTAGGAAGTTGTTCCATAGACATCTATAGAGGACATACTGCCTGCACATGCCTGCTCCTTGCCCTTTGACTGTTCAGTAGGAATGATGCCTACCTCTGCCTTCAGACTTGGCTGAGCCTGTCCAAACCATGCTGTGTGGACAGTCCCAACTTTAATGGCAAAGGACTCAAGTTTCCTTCACCCAGAGGGGAGACCTCTAAGCTCCCCGAGCAGGTTGCTGTAGGGGACTGACATATATTTTCCTAGTTTAAGAATTAAAGTTAGTGAGTAATGTACGTGTTCTGCCCAGAGTGTTTGAAAGTAATGTGTTCCGGACAAGGTCCTTGTGATAAACAAAGCTGTTGCCTAGAGGCATAACAAAGGACCTGAGCTGCAACTAGCAAGAGCAGCCCCGCCCCACAGCATTGGGGGTCTGGAGGCCACATGATAAACACCCCATAAGATGGCTGGTTAGTCAATGATGGGTAAGACTCCTCAAGGGAGCGGCGACCTAACCCAGGTGCAGCCGCCGGGGTTTAGCGGAAGATCTTAGGGGGTCACCCTAAGAGAAGCTGGGGATGAGAAATGCCCCCTGTGGCTCACCTTGCCCATCCTTGCTAATCTATGCCTAGTGCCTAGGGCAACCACCTTGAAATTCTGAGTCAGGGGATATCTGCTTCCCTAAGGCTACACTTTCCGGAATTTATGGCTATCGCTACCACACCTGGGTGGTTATGTACAAGGAACTAACTTTAATCTTTTAGAGTATAAAAATAATACTGACCCGGTGTATTACTACTTGAGTCAACCATTTGTACGTGTGTCTGCGTTTTTCTTTGTGTTCTGCATTTGTGTTTTATGTTCTGTGTTCATCCTCCACCCTGTAAACGGGCCGCGACAGGTTGCAGTGTTATAATAGGAAAGTTTCCTCACCCCTTCTTGTGTCATTCACTGCACCAAACTGAGATTTGCCTCTCTCATTGAAAAAGTATAAAACCCATTCTCTATTTGTGACTGTTCAACTTACTCCTTCCATGTTGACATCCTAGAAAAGCCTATAGAGTTGGATGGCTGATGTTTCATTTTAATAATCTTTTAGACTTTAAAGCCACATTTAAATCCACAGGAGAGGATCCACTTTAAAAAGATAAAGTTTCTTCTCAAGGTCACATAAAGATAATGTATGGAAAATGAGTTGCCCAGAAGCACACTACCAGTCAAAGGGAAGAGCTAATTCCTTGATTGCTTCAGTGTTATTCTATGACTTATCACTTTGAACCAATTCTCAATTATCAGTAATAATGGAGAATGTGAATAATGCATGAATAATTGAAACTGAAGACCATCCTAAATATTCATGTAGCAATATATTTCCATCTATGTCCCCATTAAATCTCTCAGAGTGATCCATCCATTTCCCAGCTTCATCTCTTTTTGTGAGATGTGTGAAAGTAGTGGACAAAAGCAGGTTGAAAATGGGCCTGAATAATCCACAAAAACAATAATCAGTCCCTTGATGTTTGAAAATTAATTGTGGGCATATTTTTCTCTAGCCTTGGAAGCACCATATATTACAAAGATGTAGCAGGAATTTCAATGAGAATGTTGAATTTGGCTCAACCTGAATTAGAATTAATGACATGGCGTTGCTCTCTTCTTCGTTTGTAAAGATCTCTCAATCTTTCTTTTTATTGTTTCTTGTGATATCAACATAATCATTTTGGCAGGTTCTTTGTCATGCTTGAGGCTTAAGTGTCTCTGTTTTTATTGGAAATTTGTATCCTAGAGAGTGAGGATGACACAAAGTACTGCAAAGGGACATCTATGGCCATTCATCAGTCACACGCTTATTAACAAGTGAAGAGAATGTCTATTGTTTTTGAGGTTCAAAGTCCTGCCTTTGTCTAAATTCTCAAAATAACTCTTTTTGTTAATGGAGTGCAACACTGCTGTTTTTTCCCTGCCTGCCTTCCCTCTTCCCACCATATATGCAGGCTGACTGGAAGACAGGAGGAGCTGGGAGCTCTGAAAATGAGAATGAGGGAAAAACAACTGAGAACTGCCTCGGAGGGGATAGGATGCATTGGCTGACCGAGGAGCAGAAGAGAGGGCAGAACGAAGGAGAGCTTCACTGTTTGTATCTGGAAGACTGGAATTCTGTCTTTACCCTTGAGAAAAGTGACACAAATTTTTCTAGGTTTCCCAATGCAGTGGCATATTAGGGCAGATTTGAGTAGAAAATGGTGTTGATATAAGTTAACAGGCTGGTGAAATGTTATAGGGGATGAGCATAATTTAGCAATTAGGGGGCCACTTCTTTTTCACCCTTCTGTGCTAGATTAAATGTCACGAGCAAGTCCAGCCACATAAGGGAGGTCCCTGCCTGGAGCGAAGCACACATTGCGCAGGACGGCCATGAACGTAGTGTGAACCCTTCTGTTCCCCAGGCTCACCCAAAATTCTAAGTCTGGGGAGCTACACCCAGTATAGTCCCATTTTTCACACAAAAAATTGTTTAAGTAGAAAGAAGGCATTGTGTGATATTATTGTTGACATGTCAATTATATAATTTAGTGGGAGCTAAAAGTTTGAAACTCGATAAGAAAAAAGATAACCAGTAATTATAACTGGTTGTGTTCATTGTGAAGGAAATGTTATATCAATAAATTTAATGAAATAGCTCAGTAATGATAAACAGGATTTCTCAGACACACATCATTAACAGTGGCAAAGGAAGGCATTATTTGGCTACAGTCCTGGAATAGAAAAATCAAACTTAATTATATTAGATGGAAAATTGCCATTAAGTTATGGGTGGTTCTCCCTGGAGTTTGGCAGCACAATTCTGTATCCTGACTCCTCACCATCAATTAATATTTAAGCAATTGCTTTAGAAGGTTAATAATCACAGCATGAGTTCACTTAATTTTGCCTGTAGTTGAAGTATAATTTGCTGTTCTCCGTTACTGTAAAAACCACGAAAGCTTATTGGGAATATTATGTTAAGAAGTGACGAGCACAGCAGCAAGCTCCTCCTGTACATCTGTACGCACCGTGTAAAATTGGTGTTTTGCCAACTCTAACCTTAGGAGTCATAATTTTTCACATCGCCCTGTAAACTTTTCTTTATAAGTTCATCCTGCTTATGCCCCATTTACTTGCTTCTGGCTTTCCTACTGGAGAGCAGCCTTGTGACACTTGGGGACTGTGTGTCTTGTTTGTTGCTATAGTCCCTGTGCCTGGTCGTAACAGGAGCTAAATAAATGTTGTTAGACGAAGAAATGGAATTGCAAGAGGGAACTAAAATAATCCAACAGGGGTAAGAACAGAATTACAAGTTAAAGATATATAATGGAAACTTCTACATGGTATGTTTGATCCACTCCTTTGAGTGATGCATTAGAAGCCAAGGTTCTGAGTTTTCTTAGGATCGAAAGTGCAGCTCGCCCTAATGAGGACAGACGAGGCTGCTCTACGCTTCCTGCCCAGGAGATGCCCTGAGTCCACATGGCACTCAGATTTATCAAGGAAAGGCTTAGACGCATTTCCGTGGTAAATTTCAGGACAGAGTCTGGTACATTGGACACAAGGGATTGCCATTCCATTGTAATCATTGGAGGTCTGTAAAATAATTCCACATAATTCAGTTTATAAACTTAAATTTACCCACAGCTACTCCCTCTCTCTCTTTAAATGTTAGAGCTATAGATCCTCTAGTTTGTTAATTTTTCACTGGTTTTAAAAGTTATTAGCTATACTTCACAAAGTTGAAAATCCCTAATGCTGACTTTATAGTATCGGCTAAAATATTTCCTAGCCAAGGTATAATTTTTGTGGAGCTGGACTCAGCTCACTTTTTTCCTGAAAAAAAAAATTAACACTTTCGGTTTGACATTAAAAAAAAAATCTCTATATACCAAATGTATAGATGTAGGAAATTCACTGCAGAGGTGAATCAATCTTGAGATGTCTGTTTGTAGCAAAGAAGAGCTTGCAAGAGTTTCACCCAAGATGGGCCATGAGGACAAGCATCCTTGAATTATTTATTCACAAGTATTTATTTAGTTTCTAATGTGAGCTTGGCCAATACCAGCCTTTAAAGGTACAAGGGCAAACAATCTAGACATGGTCCCTCTCTGCCTTATAAGAGAGAGGGGAAGGGAGATTTTGATTAGGCAAGTTCAGTGACATGGGATGAATGTTAAGACAGGACAAATAAGGAGTTCTGTAAAGTAGGGGGACTTAAGTAGTTTGGGGGTACTGAAATCCTTCCAAAGACAGGCACTTAAACTGAGCTGCCTAGTTAGGCAGGGTAAGGACAGGCAGAAAGAAATGGTCTTTACAATCCCCAGCTCTCCTCCAATATCCAACTGTTAGACTCAGTCTCTTAGTGCCCTCATTCCAATGTGGGGGAAGAAAATTTGATGGAACCAGCTTGGGTCAGGGGTCCACCCTTAGTTCGATTAGCTACAGCCAGTTTGGAGCAGCAGAACTGCCCAATCGCACTCCATGGGCAAGCTGTTAGCAGAGACCAGAGCCACATTCTCTTAGAAGGGGAAATGAATGGAGAAGCAGTGTCTGTCTGGCACATGAAGTTTTCTTCTTTTCTATGAATTTCTGAAGATGCTCTTGACAAATGTAAAGATGTGGCTTCTCAAGAGGTTGAATGCCACAGGGGGTCAAGGGCTCCCATCAGACCCCCAGGTTTGATGGTTCCCTAGGAGGACCCACAGGCTCAGCATATAGTTGTACCCATGGCTACATTACGACTCATTACAGTGGAAGGACTCCAGGCAAAATCGTGGAAGTGAAAAGTGCATTAGGGCAAAGTCAGAGGGAAACCAAGTGCAAGCTTTCAGGGCCTTTTCCCAGTAGAGTCACAAGGAGGGGTTTAATTCCACAGAAATGAGATATAACACCATATATGAAATGTTGCCGACCAGGAAAGCTCATTAGAGCCTCAGAGCCCAAAGGTTTTTTGTTGGGGGCTGGGTTTGTAGGCACCGCTTGTGTAGGCTGTATTCAAATTCCAGACTCCCAGAAAGAAAGTAGGTGTTTGGCACAAACCACATGGTTTATATTAACAGTTTAACCAGATTGAGCTTGTTGTTATCATTTCAAGAAAGGTAGGAACACTCCCAATTCTAAGTTCCCAGATACCAGGCAAGGGTCAATCTTGCCAGTTGGCCTTTCAAAAGGGAGCATCAGGCCTGCTATGCTAACTCTTCTGCACACACACTGCATCAGCAAATGCCTTTATGCTACCTCTAATAAGAAACAGACCAAATGCATGTCCACACTGTGGGATACAGCTTATACTTATGTGATGTTTAGCCATGAGCAATACATTTGCCTTTTATTTGTGCAGTTCATTCTGTATCCTAAACATGGTTCATTTTCCTTGAATATCAAGTGTCTTGTTTAACATAAACAATCACCTCATGGCAGAATGACCATTTGCCCATGTGATTGTAGGTTTGCCTGCTTCTTTAATATTTCCAAATTTTTCAGCCACACCTTCCCCCTGAGAATTATTACATTTTATCATGTACAGGGATCAGTTGTCCTTCGTATCAGTTTAGTGTTCAGACGGCAGGGATTGTTATCTGTTTGCGGACAGGATTGTAAAGGATGCTATGTATCTAGCTCCTCCGTGGTGCTCTGCAGTGTCTGGAAGGTTGTTGGGCTAATCCCACACCCAAGAGAAAACCAGCTGTCTCTGAGCATCCACGGTTTCTTTCCTTGTGTCAGGATGCCTTTTAAACACTGGGCGCTCTATCCTCCTCTTCCTCTTTCATTTTCATTTGCTTCGATTTCTTCTATTCCTCAATTCTCTTCTCCAAGGTCTCAGCTCCAGCTCAACAAGGCTCTGAAAAGTCCTTAAAATCATGTTGATTTTAGTGCTGGATCCATGAAGAAAGGGCAGCCACAAACTCTTAGCAGGTCTTTTACGTTCTTTATAGCATGGCAGAACTGAAATACAAACAAGCCTTTCACTTGGCTGATATCCTCTGCCTCTCCTAGCATAACTTCAACCTTTAATTTGCCAACAAAGGTGCCGCTTCTATGTTCTATAGTACGAGGACTTCCTTATCACTAGGGAAGAGAAAAGGGGGGAACAGAGGCCAGTGGGGAAAACATTTTTTCCTGGCACCTATTAGCTCACCATTCCTAATATTCCTACACTCTGCCTTTCGATATGGGGTGTCACCCTCACCTACTCTGGGAAGTCCATTTTCGTGGGATTGGGGAGTATGAGCCTGACTTTAGCACAGGGAGCAGGAGTCCAGCCTTGATTGTTATTGATCTAATCTTGACGTTTTACTCTAATAGTAAGTGGCCTTGGCTTGAGTCACTTTGTTTTTGTTTTTGTTTTTTTTTCCCTCCCTGGTCTTTTTTTTTAAATTATTTTTTTGTTAGCATATTATGGGGGTACAAGCGTTAAGGTTACATATATTGCCCAGTCCCCCACCCCCTCAAGTAAGAGCTTCAAGCATGTCCATCCCCCAAACATTGCACATCTTACTGATTTGGTTGTATATACCCAGGTGGGAGTGGGCTTGAGTCACTTTGAATGGGATTATATTTGAAACAATAATGAAGTTTAAATTGCAGAGTGGCCTTCCTGAGTGCTTGTGGAATTGCTTTAGGGAGAAACTATAAGGTAACTTTTTTGTACATCCTTGAGAAAAGCAAAATATCCAACTGCTTCTGCTATTTTTCTTTAACTCACTAGAAAGCTGAATGTCACAGTGTCTGAAAAACTTAGCTAGCTACCCTTGAGTAATCATTTTTAAAGTTACCTTTCAAACATTTTTAAGACTATAAAAAATAATACTCCATTTTCCCCCAAATTAGGGTTAATCATATTCTCTGTGATAAATAGTACTTGTCACTAGAGAAGGAATTGGAGCACAGGGGCTTACGAGAGACTATCACTTTTCACTCCACACATTTCTACATTGTTTGAGTATTTTACAATGAGTATATTATTTATTAGTGTATTGTGTATATATTAATATAAAATATCTTAAATACAATTTTGAGGCCAGATGCGGTGGCACACACCTGTAATCCTAGAGCTCTAAGAGGCTGAGGCTGAGGGATCACTTGAGGAGTTAGAGACCAGCCTGAGCAAGAGTAAGACCATGTCTACAAAAAACAGAAAAATTAGCTGGGCTTGGTGAGGCACGCCTATAGTCCCAGCTACTCAGGAGGCTGAAACAGAAGGACTGCTTGAGCCCAGAAGTTTGTGAGGTTCTGTGAGCTTTGATCACACCTCTGCACTCTAGCGCAAGAGACAGAACAAAACTCTGTCTCTAAAAAAATAAATAAATAAAGACATTTTGAGCAAAGTTAGAGTTTAAGATATATACGTTAACTTTTATTGCAAGTTTTCATTCTACCAAACTCCAAAAATCAACCACTCCCACTACTTAAAAATCGCATTCAGTACTTGTGTACTATGTGTGATTGTCTCCAATTTGTCAAAATTTCCATTTTCTTCAGTTTTTCCAGAACAGTGCAAAGAAAGCTAGAAGCGCATCTCTTAAATGTAAGAAGTGGTGTGGTATAATGATAGCAATAATGATTGCTATCTTTTATTGAGTGCTTATTATTGGTGGTCTCACTAATTATCTTTAACTTTTATTGAGTACGTACAATGAGCAAGGCATTATGTTAAACATTTTATTGCATTACTGCATTCAAGACTCATGATAACACACAAGATGGTTTTTTTTTTTTTTTTTTTTTTTTTTTTTGAGACAGAGTCTCACTTTGTTGCCCAGGCTAGAGTGAGTGCCGTGGCGTCAGCCTAGCTCACAGCAACCTCAGACTCCTGGGCTCAAGCAATCCTGCTGCCTCAGCCTCCCAAGTAGCTGGGACTACAGGCATGCGCCACCATGCCCGGCTAATTTTTTCTATATATATTAGTTGGCCAATTAATTTCTTTCTATTTATAGTAGAGATGGGGTCTCGCTCTTGCTCAGGCTGGTCTCGAACTCCTGAGCTCAAACAATCCGCCCACCTCGGCCTCCCAGAGAGCTAGGATTACAGGCTTGAGCCACCGCGCCCGGCCACAAGATGGGTTTTATCATTTTCTGCTGTCCCCAGTTGAGAACAATGGCCTTCAGCTAGTGTAAGAAACTTACCCTGTACAGCTACTGAGAGACACAGCCAGGATATGCCACTAGACCAGTCTGGATGCAAACCACGTGCAAGGGAGGCACAGCAGTAGAGTAGGCACACGTATGGGCACTGAAAATTGGGGGCTTCACACCAGCCTCTGCCTCATAGAAGCTGTGTGAACAAAGGGTTAGTTACTCCATCTTAGTGTTCTTGTCTGGGAAATGCAAGTCCAATTTGTAGAATGAGAGTCATGATAGCTATGTCTCATGTTATGGACTGAATGTTTATGTCTTCCCCACTCCAAAATTCATATGTTGAAATCCTAACACCCAAGGTGATGTTATTAGGAGGTGGGGCCTTTGGGAAACGATTAGGTCCTGAGGGTGGGGCCCTCATTATGGGATTAGTGCCCTTATAAGAAAAGGACTTTCTTTCTCTTTCTCTGTCTCCACCTCCCTCCACCATGTGAGGACACAGCAAGAAGGTGCCATGTAGGAACCAAGAAATGGGCCCTCACTAGACACCAAATCTGCTAGCACCTTGATCTTGGACTTCTCGGCTTCTATAAAAGAATCGTGAGAAATAAACATTTGTGTTTAAGCCACCCACTGTGTGCTATTTTGTTATGGAAGCCAGAACAGACTAATACACTTTATGAGGTGATTATGAAGAGTAAATGAAACAATCTTGTAAGATACCTACTAAAATTTTAAGAAATGTTAGCCACTATTAGGTCTAATAGACACTGTGCAAGGAATATTTATTTATTTACCTACTTACTTAAAAAACTATGTTATTTTACTTAGGCTTCACAAAAGGGGATGTAATATTTTCTTCATCTTTACAGACAACTGAGGGTCAAAGCATTTATGTAACTTGTTCAGAATCACAAAGTTGTGAAGCAAAGATTCAAACTCAGATTCATCTGACTTGATGCCCCAAGGTTTGCCAGCTATATTACTTGGGAACAGAAATCAGAGTGGATATAAATGTGCAGCCTCCCTCTCTGTGACTTCGGCTGTGCTTGTGTCCTGGCCGCAGGCTTTGGTGAGCTCAGTGCCTCCCCCCAGCGGGCAGCCAGGAAGGAGGTCCCCAGCCCCTGCAGGGAAGTGCATCTCGGCTGTTCCCGCCTGCTCAGAGCCAGCACGCTCTGTAAACTTCCTTTGATCATGCAGTGGGTGGTGATAATGATTGCATATTGGTTCTAAAAGTTAATCGCTAATATAGATACGGTTTTTTTGGATCAAAAACCCCTACACTAAATATATGATAGTACTATGATTATTAGCATTCACAGATGCATTCTTCTGGCAAATTTGTGACTATTCCTAGAGGCCTTGGTATTGGCCTCTAGCAATGGTCACCATACCATCCCAAGTGTCCCCAAAATAAACTTGCTCACATTTCAGCCCCCTTGAATTCCACCGCTGTTGTACTTATGTGCAAAGTACTGTGGTAAGTGCTCAGGGACAACCTTTCTGATGAAGGTTTTCAGTACTGTCTATTGTTCCACAGTGTACCTCCCTCCACAGGACAGATACACACACACATACACACATTTATGATTTCATTTGGAAATTAAGGCAAATTTTGCATATATGCACATACCTAATACACACACACATACACAATTTACTTGTCACTTTATGAAAGATTTCACAAAATCTTTTTGAAAATAACCCAAACCACCCAATTTAATATATTGAAGAATACTTAGAAGAAAGACTAAAGGGTCACTGGATCCTGGATCACTGGATTTTCTTCTTCCATGTGCTTGGAAAAGATGGGAAGAAACCATTTAGGCAGTGGGTAATAGGTTCATTTTTGCCAGGAAACCAGGGGGGAGAACATATTCATTATCTCAAGGCCAAGAGGTGCATCTGAGAGGAGACCCAGAAGGAGGTAGCAGACGTCAGGATACCCCCAGCACGTTTGACACTAAAGAAAAGCCAGGAAGCAGTGACAATTTTAGAGAGCCACAAGCAATATAAAAGCAAATTAACAATAAATAATTGCCACAATCCAATTTTTAAAACATTGGCATTGTCTATTGCTAAGAGTACATTTTCTTTTTCTTTCTTTTTTTTAAGACTTTAACGTATCTTTGGGCTTGTGGAGGAGACCACAGCATTCAAGAAATGAGAATATAAAGTTACTTAAAATTTTTTCTTAAATAATTTTTTTTTACATTACAAATAAGACACCATGATTACTTCAGTGATGTTTCTGTCTGGAAGTTTCTCTCATTTGTATATAAAACTATATTTTCTTCTATTTTTCAAGATTCATGTCCCCCTCCCCCCAATAAGGTGTTTGTTTATGGTTTATGTTATGTGTTAGATAATTATCAGAGAAATTCATGGTAGATAAGCATTGTTTTCTAGCTTTTGTGTCACCATCAAAACCTGGTCCTTCTCCAACCTCTTTTCCTTTAAGACAAAGCAAAGGACAACAACTGTGGCTCCAATTATGATCTTTTTTGCAAGGCACAATGGAAAAATATAGACAATGGGAGCATATGCAGCGATTAAATGACACCCTCTTTATCTTGGACAATAGCAGAGAGTTATTGTGACCTCAGTGACAAAAAATCATCAGTCAGCAATTGTGCCTCAGACAAGGATAATGGACGACATTAGTGTTGTGTGATTTTCTCACTGGTTTTGGTGTATTTGATTAATAATTGTCTTCCAGGATACAAATGGGTCTGGGACCTTTGGCCTTCCAATCTGAGCACTTCTTGACCTTCTTGGCATCTTTCCATAATATTTGGCTACCAGTGATGATGAACCCCAAAAGGTACAGTAGGTCTTCATAAAACCAGTTGGATGAAAATTAGATACAGAATTTTAATAATGTAATAAATACTTAGAATGATAATCTATTGGATTTTATAAAGACATAATGCTGTCAGCATGATATAATATACCTGAATGATGTAAAGATTTTATAAAATGAAGAGTAAAGAAAACAACTTACCTTGATTTCCCCCAGCCTTTAGAGTTTTTCCAAAAGAATACATACAAACCTATTTTCCACAATGTACAAAAGAAGACTATCTGTAGTAAAAAATAAGGAAGTAAATAAAGGATGGGCCACATAAACTATGAAAATGTGGTAAACAACTTAGAATTTCCATCACCCTGGAGAAGTGGCAAGTAAAGAGAGGTGTGTGTGTGTGTGTGTGTGTGTGTGTGTAAGATGTGTGTATTAGTCTACCACAAATCCAAATATTTGGGGTAATTTCTCTTCCACCCATTGGCTCAGTCATTATGTTAGGATTGAGGCCAATTTTGCTCTATATCAAAGGGGATCTTTAAAGCCTTGGAACTCACTGACTTCCAATTCTAGTGGCAAGGTTGTTATTTTTCTTTAATCTTTTTGTTTATACACTCAAAGCCAAAAATGGCAGCTCTTATGCCTATAGCCAGGGGTGATATGACATGCACAGTATATCACAACTGACACAGTAATATATGTAAAAAATAGACAAGTCAAAAGTAAACACATGCACTTTCTGCTTTGATCATAATGAAGTAGCTTATATAGCCTTCCTATAAAAAACAACTATAAAAACTGTACAGAATATGTAAAATTATGAATGCTGTTGAAAAACATCGAAATCAGTCAAGGCTGGAAGGACTTAAGATGCTATAGTCTTTGAGAGAAGGCAAACACAATGCAATGAGCTCCATTTACCCTGGTTTCTTTCTTGAGGGTACTTGCTAATTCATGATGTGGTGGAAGAGGGGTAGGAATTTGCAGCCCTACTAGGTTGAGGAGAGAGAGGATGGACCCAGCCTATCAAGGAATCTGAGCCTTGATGGGCCAAATACAGGAAAGGAGGGAACCCCGGGTAAGTGAACCCCAAAATCTGTGTGCAATCTCCTCTACAGGTGTTAACCAACTCCTAAACTGTTCAGTTTAAAACTCTCAGAAATCCTGCAGAAAGCAGTAATTGGGACAATAAATTATGGGCTGCAAGGTGCTGGGAAGGCAGATGTGCATTTCAAGGTCTCTTAAGATGGAACGACCCTGGCATACACACCAGGCCCTCAGTTGATAACACAGAAGGACCACAGAAATGGACAATTGTAAAACTTACTTATCTGCTTGTTCTCTATCTGCCTCCCTGGATAAAACTTAACCATTTTAGAAGTAAGAAAACACATCTCAGAACATTTTAACACATAATGTCCATTTTAATACATAATGTCCATTTTAACACATAATGTCCAACATCCAATCAAAAATTTCAAAGCATGAGACCTGGTTTTAATATTTGTCCCCTTCAAATCTCACTTTGAATTTCTATACCTGTTGTTGGAAGTGGGACCAAATGAGAGCTGTTTGGGTCATGGGGGAAGATAGTTTCATAAATGGCTTGGTGCCATATAATGAGTGAGTTCTTGCTTTTTTAGTTCATGTGAAATCTGGTCATTTGAAGGAGCCTGGCACCACCTTGTGCTTCTCTTTGCTCTCTCTCTCACCGTGTGACACACCTGCTCCTCTTTCACCTTCTGTCTTCATTGGAAGCACCTTGAAGCCCTCACCAGAAGCAGATGCTGGTGCCATGCTTCTATAGTCTGTAGGACCATGAACCAAATAGACTTCCTTTCTTTATAAATTACTCAATCTCAGGTATTTCTTTCTAGCAACGCAAAATGGACTAACACAACATGCTACAAAGCAAAAGTAAAGAATCAAATGCCAATATGTTTACCCAGCTTGGGGCTTTAGAACGGCTGCCCGAAAGGGATGCACCTTAACCGATGCTTGCAGGATGACAGAGAAAATGAGGGAAGGGCAGGACCCTAGGGAGCAGCACTAACACAAGCCAAAAGGCACAAAACAACACGGTGTGCACAGGAAACTATCGCCCCTTCTGTGCACGCTCCCCGTGGGCAATGGATGCAGAAGTCAGAAAGTGGCCGGCATGCGACGAGGACCTGGGTCATTGGGGAGAGTACTTTAGCCAGGATCCAGACTCTCGAACTATTTCTGTTCAGTAAGACCTTAGACCCAAGTCACAGAACAAAGAAAGGGCCCTTCCTCAAGTCAAAGGGGGAAAGGCGCAGGTGCGATGGGGGCTGGGGCTTCAGCAGTTCCCACCTGCCACCCCCAAGAGGTTCCTCCAAAGAAATCTCTTAGGGCTGCAAACATTTTAAAAAATTACTCTGTGTGTGACATGTGGTAGCCCAAAGAGATTTAACAGTTGAATGAATTAGCCCGATTTCTGCTTTAGACAATAAAAACCTCTGGGAATTGCAAGGGAGTAAACTTGAGAAGAGCATGATGGGAAAAGGAAAGACAGAAGAGGGGCAGCTGCGATCATTCAGGGAGGAGGTGGTGGCTCGGGGGAGGGGCGAGTGAGGCAGGGCTAGAGAAATAGAAGGGGAACTGGGGCAAGCTGGCGAGGGGCTGGCTGTGCCTGGTGACTGACAAGTAATCTTCGTAAGAAGAGGTTTCTTGAAATGAGTGGCCGTGGTTGGAACAGAGGAGGCACTCTGAAGAGCGATTGAGGGAAGCGTCCTGTGTTTGGAAGGGATCTCAGAAGGGGGAGGAGCTGGGTGCTGACAGGAGAGGAGAGGGAGAGGCTGTTTGGGCTGGTGTTCAGAACGTAAACAGATGTAACCAGAGCAGTTACAAAGAGATTCTATTCACCAGAGACAACCAAAATTATTTAGAGACCCAAAAATTTTATGAAAAATATGTAACAGAACAACCGTGTCTCAGCTAAAATGAACAAGCCTTTGCAAAGTTTATTAAATGGTTCAGGTTCCAAGGCTATTGAGACTGTAGTTAATCACCTGAAGAAACAAATTGCTTCATAAGCAAATACTCCCCTTAATTTTAAAGGGAAAAAAATAAAGATACACCAATATCATCAGGAAGATGAATTGTTTGCACCTACATTTAATATTTTGTTTTGCAACCGATTAAGAAAATGGAATTTGGTCCAACACAATTTTAATTAGTACATTTCCACTGCTTGACACAGGTCTTGCCCGAGCTTTAAAAATTTCCTTTTAATTATGAAAGGAACAGGAATGAAGTGTGTGTTCATCAGAAGAATATCCACATTATCCTCAAAAGTTATTTTGATTTGAGCAAATGCTGCACAGTGTGTTCTTTTTGTTGTGGAAAGATTTGTCTATCTGAAAAGATAAGGGCCTCTAATCTTGTAGGAACACTGGAAATACTGAATATTTATCATTTATATGGGAATTATACGCTACCTTTAAAATACTCAAGACACAACAATAATCATTGCAACAAACATACCTCTGGCCTCCTATGTAGTAGGCTTATATTCAGTTTCCAAGAGACAGGACAGTTCCTTGGGACCTTCTTCTGACTGTGATTCTAACCTTGAGATGGAGAGATTATCCTGGATTATCCACTTAGTGGGGTACAAAGTGTGTAGGGGTCAGCCACGCTGGGTGAGAACACAGCTCCGACTCCTTGGCATAACCACACTTTAACACTTGGCCTCCTCAATTGTAAATGGGTAGTGACGACCACAGCTAATGTCTAGCACGAGAGCACATGCGAAAATACGGGCAAGGTGTTACCATGACACTGGCCCCGTAATGGATGGTCAGTAGGTTTTCATCCTCTTTCTTCTTCTTCCTTTTTTCTTTTCTTTTTTTTAAAAAATATATTTTACTTTTTAATGGGCACATAATAATTGTACATATTCATGGTTTACATAGTGATGTTTCAGTAGACATAATGCATAGTGACCATAGTGACCAAGGTAATTAGCATATCCATCATCTCAAACATTTATTGTTTCTTTGGGTTAGGAACATTCAATATCCTCCTAGCTATTTGGAACTATATATTATTATTAATTATAGTCATCCTACAATGGTACAGAACACTAGAACTTATTTCTCCTATCTAGCTGTTATTTTGTATTCTTCAACAAATCTCTCCCTATCCCTCTCTTCCTTCTACCCTTTCCAACATCTAGTATCCTCTGCTCTACTTTTTACTTCTATGAGATCAAAGCTTTTAGCTTCCACATTTAAGTGAGAATATGTGGTGTTTAACTTTCTATGCCTGGATTATTTCACTTAACACAATGTCCTCCAGTTCCACCCATGTTGCTGTGAATGACAAGACTTTTTCTTTCTTATGGCTGAATAGTATGCCATTGTGTATATGTACCACATTTTATCTATTTATTAGCTTTTGCATACCTAGCTTTATTTCGTTTCTTTGCTTTTGTGAATAGTGCTGCAATGAACATTGGGGTGCAGAGGTTTCTTTGCTATACTGATTTTCCTTCCTTTGGACAAACACCTATTAGTGGGATTGCTGGATCATATGGTGGTTCTATTTGGAGTTTTTTGAGGAATATCCACACCGTTCTCCACAGTGGCTGTACTAGTTTATGTTCCCACCAACAGTGTATAAGGGTTTCCTTTTCTCTGCATCCTTACCAGCATTTGTTGTTTTTTGTCTTTTTGATAATAGCCATCCTAATTGGCCCTTTTTTTTATAGAATGGGTTTTAATGCCATAACTGGTTTTAAACCAAATCATCAAAGAGGAGAAGTTTGCATCTTTCAGAGTATCTCTTCTCTCCTTTGGTGCTTCCGTTTTCCTTGGGCATCAGGAGCAATAATGTCATCATTGTTACACAGCTTTAGAGTTTAGGACATAACACATATAATGTGTTCCACGCAGACCATGCTTCATAGATGTCCATTTACTATGATCTCATCTGTGTCTTGCTACAGCTCTGGAAGGTAGATGATATTCTGCCAGGGTAGATGGTATTCCTTTACTATAAACCAGAAAGCGGGGTGCAGAGAAGACAAGCAACTGCCTCAAAGTCATATAGCTCTGCCTGAGAGTACGATTGATGCTCTACCTGGTAGAGTAAGGACTTGAACCAGGGTTTTGGCTTTGGACTTACCTGGCAGCCCTCCACTGCATGTGGACACTTGTTCCTTCACTTGGCTTCTGCCCCTCTGCCTTTCTGGGCCATGTCTCCTGATGTCTCCTCTGTTAACCAACACCACCCTCTCCCACCCCACCATTCCCCTAGTGTTGGACTTCTGCTTTCAGCCAGCTCCTTCAGAGAAATATATCTTTTAATATATTTCATCATGATGCATTAAAACTTGATATTTTAGGTCAGGAACATTATCTCATGCCTATAATCCCAGAACTTTAGGAGGCCAATGTAAGCGAATCGCTTGAGCCCAGGAGTTCCAGACCAGCCTGAGCAACCTAGTGAGACTCCATCTCTACAAAAGGATGGAACTATGTGACAGTGCATGCTTGTAGTCACAGCTGCTCAGAAGTCTGAGGCGAGAGGATTGCCTGAGCCCAGGAGTTTAAGGTTGCAGTGAGCTATGATCACGCCTCTGCACTCACTCAGCCTGGCCTGAGACCCAGTCTCTAAAAATAAATAAATAAAAATGAACTAAAACTTGACATTTGTCAAGATGTCCATGCCCTAATTCCCAGAAGTTCTGGATTTGTCACCTTACATGGAAAAAGGGCTTTGCAGATGGGATTAAGTTAAAGACCTTTATATGGAGAGATTATCCTGGATAATCCAGACACACCTAATCCAATCACTCGAGCCTTGAACCGGGAGAGACTGTCTGGCTGTGGTTGGAGGGAGCCGTGACTGTGGGAGAAGAGCCAGGGGTGCGATACTGCTGGCTGAGGCTGGAGGGGCAGACAGAGCCGAGGAATGTGGGCAACCTCCCGAGCTGGAAAAGGTGTGTATTCAGGTGCTAGGGCTGCCATACAAGGTACCACGGAATGAGTGGGTTACACAGAAATTCATTTTCTTTCAGCTCTGGAGCCCGGAAACCAGAGATCAGGATGTCAGCACAGCCCTGTTCCCACTGAAGGCACAGGGAAGGATCTTTTCCAGGCCCCTCCCAAGCCTCTGCAGTTCCCCAGCTGTGGCAGCATAACTGTAATCTTCACTTGGCACTTGGCGCTCTCTCTCCCTGGCGAGTGTGTGTGTGCGTGTGCACACCCGTGCCCAAATTTCCTCTTTTTATAAGAACACACTCATATTAGATTAGGTCCCATCCTAATAACCTCATCTTAACTTGATCATCTGCAAAGATTCTCTTCCCAAGTAAGGTCACACTCTGAGGTAGGGAGTTAGGACTTTAATATATCATTTTTGGGGAGACACAATAGCAACAAGGAAATGGATTCTCCCTGAGAGTGTGTTTAAAGGAACACAGCCCCCTGTCAACAGCTTGATTCTAGCTCAACAAGACCTGACTTCAACTTCTGAACTATAGAACTGTTAATATAAGGTGATAAATGTGTATTGTTTTAAGGAACTAATTTTGAGCTAATTTCTTATGGCAATAGTAGAAAACTAACACATCTTCTAAAAGCAATTTCCAATGGAAAAAAAAGAAGGGAAAAAATCCAGGATGCTAATAGAGGAGATGCTGATAACTCACCACAAAAATCTTGAAAATAGTGCTGAGCTACCACAGTCAGCATAGCCCAACTATTTCAGAAGGCCACTTCTGCCTTGATGGAACTTGAGATATAAGTCACCAGACAGAAGTCTGGGCTTTTTCTTTTCTTGAAATAGTCATCTATCAAGGACATGGGCTTCCCATAGCGGATGATAATCACCTCCCTGCACAGGCTTCCTGTTCCTTCCTTGCGATATTATTGCATTAACTTTTTTTTCTTTTGAGACAGAGTCTCTGTTGGCCCAGCTACAGTGCCGTGGTGTCAGCCTAGCTCACAGCAACCTCAAACTGCTGGGCTCAAGTGATCCTCCTGCCTCAGCCTCCCGGGTAGCTGGGACTACAGGTATGCGCCACCATGCCTGGCTAATTTTTCTATTTTTGGCAGAGACGGTGACTCGCTCTTGCTCAGGCTGGTCTCGACCTCCTGAGCTAGAGCAATCCTCCCCGCCTCTGCCTCCTAGGGTGCTAGGATCACAGGTGTGAGCCTCCATGAGCTAGCCAGCCACATAGAGTGAGTGGGAAACGGGACAGCACGGGCGCTGCCCGTTAGCGACATGAAGGCTAAGTCCATCAAGGTGGTCTTGAAACGAAAGTGTAATTTTCAAAGCAGAAAGCAAAATAGGGCTAAAATCCAACTGCATTCCAAAGTCCGCTAAAGTGACAGAACGGAGCAGGCGTGGGCTCTCCCAGCGGGCTGTGCCTCTGCACTCTCGTTCGCACTGGAGCTGTTACTGTTCTTTTCCTCTGTGATATCCAAATGCTGCTTTTATAAACAGTTTAGCAGAGTCTCTTGTTTTTTAAAGGCCGAAGGTTTGGAGCTGGATCGGTCTCACTACCGGAAGTGAAATCCGTGGTGGAAACATCAGCGCCCCTCCTCCTACCTACCTGCCTGCAGAGGCCTGCACGTGGCTGTGGCGATGGCCTCAGCCCTCCCAGGCCAGGTCCTTCCGTTGGGAATATTCTGACCGTCAGCCAGGGGGGCACTCTATTTTCCAAAGAGCTTCTCAGATTCGCTGTGTCCACGCCCTGCGTCCCCATTTCATCTTCTGCGGCTTCCCTTCCCTCCAGGACTCGCCCTCCCGCTCAGTTGATGGCCTCCAGGGTTGCACAGGCCTAACGTTTTGGAGAAATCTTTGACTTTTCACTTTCTTCACACCTCACATCCCATTTGATAGCCAGTTCTGTCTTTTCTACCTTCAAAACACATCAGGAATCTACTCACATTTCAACACCTCCACTGCAGCACCCTGCTCCCAGCCAGACACCTTCTAACCTGTATTGCTACTCTGCCTTTGCCTCCCTCAGTCTGCGCTGCAGTCAAAGGAAACCTGCTAAAATGCAAATCAGGTCTCGATTGCGCGAAGCCTTCCAGTAGCTCTCCATTGCATTAGGAAAAGCCAAAGTCCCTGTCGTGGAATGTGGTTCGGTGCCTGTACGGTGCCTGCAGGATCTGGCCTCCAATTACCCACCTCCTGCTTCTTCTACCACTCGCTCACCTACCCACTCCTAGTCCTCTCCAGCCACTCTGGGCTCCTAGCTATTCCTGGAAATTTCTAGGCCTGCTTCTGCCTCAGGGCCTCTGTACCTGCCTCTTGCTCTGCTTAGAAGGCTCTTCCCCAACCTTCCAGCTCTTCCCCAGCAACTTCAGGGTCCTACTGAAATGTCACCTTCTTAGTGCAGCCTTCTCTGACCATCATTCCTACTTTACTTCCTTCCATCATTTTCTCTATCCGACGCACTACCTGCCTTGTTTATTCACTTTGGTTACTGCCTGTCTTTCTCTCACTAGGTAAGTACCTTGCAGACAGGAGCTTCTCCCATTCTGCTCCCCACTGTACCTGAATTCCTAGAGTAATGCTCACTCCTAGTCACCTATGTGGCACTATAATAGTGAGTGAATGAATGAATGAATTTCAAGGGAAGGTGAAAGAGTATCCAAAGTGCTTGTGATCTAGAGAATTCCTCCTCTGCTCCTGATGCCAAGTTGCTGGGCAAATCTGCTATACTTTAAGGGAGTTATGAGTTGTTGCAAAAGTCAGCATGCTTATGATTGAATAGCTCATCAGGTTTTCTAAGTTGGCACTTTCCTGAAGTTACAGATGCTTTCAGGGGCTCAAGCAATAGAGCTGTGCACTACAGAACACACCTTACCTCTCCTAGCATGAGGCATGTTTTCTCAGAGAACACAAAAGGGCAGAAGTGAGCATGCTGTAAGAGAAATCAGACCTTGTGCTCCTTGTGCTATTAGGAGTGGGTTTGGGGCACAGAGATTGTTTTCTAAAAAAGAAAATGTTTTATGGAAGTTTTTCCAAGTGACTAATGGTTTGGGGATTTGCCCAAGAGTGATAGCTTCTGGCCGCAGCAGTGGTCAGGAGCAGGGTGGCATTCACCCATTGTTCATGCATTTGTTGAAGATCTATGAGCCAGATCTTATGCTGGGCACTGCTATTACCATGAGGAACAAAATCCAGTCTCTGTTCTCAATGACTTCTAGGCTACTTAAGGACTCAGGTATAATTTATAAGAAGACTGCATTGGAGGAATTCACAGATAAGCCACTTGCCTTGGGACAGGGTAGGGAATCTGAGAGCAGGTGCTAGCTGAGTGAGGGCTGGTCATTCTGGCCAAGCGCAGAGAGGAGACCCCAGGTAGAGGCCCAAGGGGGTGAGAATTGGAGTGCTTGGGACCTGAAAGTGGCCCAGTACAGCTGACGGGTGGACAGAGGAGACAGCAGAGGGGCCAAGGCTCACAGCGAGGGGCCTTCTCTGCTGACTTTTCCTGTAGTCTATGGAGGCTACGTTGCTATCTTTGGTTGTACCTGATACTCAAAGCAATAACCATAACAGTTTATGAAGGCTGAGGACATTGACCTTCTTAACTTATGAAACCAGAATATTAGAGGGGGAAGCAAGTGATTAGAAGTCATCTAATTAGATATCCTAGAAGTCCAGTTCTTTGCAGAGGTTGGGGGGGAGGTTGAATTGTGCCCCCATGGTCACACCTCCCACACATGGGAGTTGGTGGTGACACATAACTTGCTTCAAGTTTCTTTTTTCTATTTTTATAATGATAGCTATTTCATATTAAATTTCTCCAAGAAGCTTTTTAATTTAATCAGGTCCTATTTATTTATTTTTCTTCTTGCTTTGATTGCTTTTGGGATCTTCTTCATAAATTCTTTGCCTAGACTGATATCTATAAGAGTTTTTCCAACCTCTTCTTCTAGAATTCTTATAGTTTCATGCCTAAGGTTTAAGTCTGTTACCCATCATGGATTAATTTTTGTGAGTGGTGAGAGGTGCAGGTTCTGTTTCAGTCCCCTACATGTGGCTATCCAATTGTTCCCAGCACCATTTATTGAATAAAGATTCTTTTCCCCAGTGTATGTTTTTGTCTGCTTTGTCAAAGATCAGATGGCTATATGAGGATGGTTTTATATCTGGGTTCTCTGTTCTGATCCATCAGTCTAGGTCTCTGTTCCTGTGCCAGTCACATGCTGTTTTGATTACGATAACTTTGTAGTATAGCTTGGAGTCTGGTAAAATGATGCCTCCTGATTTGTTCTTTTTACTTACGGTT
Organism: Mirza zaza; assembly: GCA_008750895.1. Lineage (NCBI taxonomy): Eukaryota > Metazoa > Chordata > Mammalia > Primates > Cheirogaleidae > Mirza > Mirza zaza. The sequence continues at coordinate 32,049 of VSMD01120171.1, forward strand.
TCTTTGGCTATTCCTTTCTGGTTCCATACAAAGCATAGAATTATTTTTTCTAGATCTTCAAAAAATGACGTTGGTACTTTAATGGGGGTTGCATTGAATTAAAAAGCTTGGCACAGCCAAGGAAACAATCAATAGATTGAATAGACAGCCTACAGAATGAGAGAAAATATTTTCATGCTATATAGCCAATAAAGGTCCAATAAGTGAAATCTACAAAGAACTCAAGTGAATCAGCAAGAAAATATCAAACGACCCCATTAAAAAGCGGGCAAAAACATGAACAGAAACTTTTCAAAAGAAGACAGACTAATGGCCAATAAGCATATGAAACAACGCTCAACATCTCTAATTATCAGGGAAATGCAAATGAAAACCACAATGAGATATCACCTAACACCAGTGACAATGGCTTTTATCAAAAAGTTCCAAAACAACAGATGCTGGCATGGATGCAGAGAGAAAGGAACACTCATACACTGCTGGTGGGACTACAAATTAGTACAGCCTCTATGGAAAGTAATATGGACATACCTCAAAGAATTAAAAGTGGACCTACCATTTGATCCAGCAATCCCACTGCTGGGTATTTATCCAAAGGAAAAAAAGACATTTTATAAAAAAGACACTTGCACTTGAATGTTTATAGCAGCATAATTTGCATTTACAAAGATGTGGAAACAACCCAAGTGCTCATCAATACATGAGTGGATCAATAAAATATGGTGTATGTATACCATCGAGTATTACTTAGCCATAAAAAATAGTGAGCTAATACCTTTTGTAACAACCTGGATGGAACTGGAGACCTTCATTTTAAGTGAAATATCACAAGAATGGAAGACCGAAAACCACATGTACTCCCTACTAAATTGAAATTTATAAATCATATGCACACATGGTAGTAAAATGCTGTGGGAATCAAGCAGGTGGGAGGAGGAAGGAAGGGATGGGTAAATTCAATATCTGGGTGATGGACACAGTTATAACTTTGACTCAAAATGTACAAAAAGCAATTCATGTAACCAAAATGTTTGTACCACCATAATATTCTGAAATTAAAAAAAACATAAAAATAAAAAAATAAATTTCCCCCAAGAAGCAGTGAATTTATGAACATAACAAATAAGTAATGTTACCATCTGCAATGTCCTTTTCTGGTGCAAGTGGAGCAATCTGACTTTAAAGAGGACATTTACGGAAGTGAAAAGAGGGAGGCACCTGTCATCTCGCGGACCTGAGAGGCGCCTGGCTCTCCTTGGGAATCCTATGTAGCCTTTCCAGTGGCTTCTTGTCTTGTCCTATAGAATGGCACCTCCAGTGCTCAGGGCAGGGATGACACGAGAAGCTGCACGTGACATATCCATGATGCCTGACACTGGTGAGCGCCTATTAGTTTGGAAATTGCCGTTAATGACGGTCATGGTACTGGCAATGGTAGTGGACGCCGCCTGCTAAAGAGCAGGGTCAAGAGCTCACAGGTGCCGCTGAGAGAAGACTGCTCATGCATTTAGCGACCCTCACATGAGGATTTGTCTTAGATGAGCCTCTGGCTTACAAAAGCAGGAGCGTTATTCAAAGGCTGGTGAACATATCAGGAGAAGATCCTTGATCCAAATGTTGCATGCACAGCAGGGGAAGCAGAACAATGAGCTGGAACGGTGTCTGTCTGGGCTTCCAATTTGGTTATCTTTCTTTCATACATGCATTTATATATTAAACATTGTATGCTGCGTTAGCGTCACACTTTCTTTGGATAGTCAATTTCCCTGTCTGTATGTTTCAGTGACTCACAGCTCAAACATGGATAATGCATAGCAGCAGGCAGCCTTTTCCTCAGGTTATGGACATAGAAAAATTATTTCCTAAATAACAAGACTCAGCTATAGGGGAGAAAAACCTGACCTTTTCTATGCAGAGTTTCCTTTCTCAGATAGAATAAAAGATATAAGGGCCATATTAACAATGAACTTTTGAAAAAGGCATTTAAGAAGCTTCAAGTACTGCTTTTAAGTTGACAAATGGCACGAAGTCACATTTGAGCTGTCATTTGACCAATAGCAGAATAGCAGGGAAGCATGAGTGAGAAATAAATGCAGGATTTTTTTGCCAGTGGGTAACTGACAAAGCTTAGCCTAGGATGATACATGGACAATCTAGGTAATAATTGTCTTTGCCAGGAAATGTCCAATTCAAAATTCAACTCCTGGTTTCAAAACAAAAACAAAACAAAAAAACCCCGCAAGCTCAATATTTTCTCCCAGTCTGTAACTTGTCTTCTTTACCTGTGAAGACTGTCTTTTGCAGAGCAGAACCTTTTAATTTTAATAAAGTCCACTTATCTATTGATTATTTCATTGATTGTTCCTTTGGTCCTGTATCTAAAAATTTATTGCTGTACACAAGGTCATCTAAGGTTTTCTCCTATGTTACCTTCAAGAGTTTTGTAGTTTTGCATTTTAGATCTATGATATGTTGAGAAAATATTTGCAAAGACACATTCAGAATAACATTCTGATAAAGGAATGTTATCCAAAATATACAAAGAACTCTTAAATTCAACAATAATAAAACAACCCAAAAGTCTTATATACTTGTCTGTAACTCATTTTAAGTTTTTCCTAGTACTATTTTTTTCCTGTAGGAAAACTCTTGCACAGTGTAATCCAACATCAGTGATTTCACGTGGTATAAAATGTCATTTTCTGCCAATGGAAGGTATAGTTCTGGCAAAATACTTACACGTAAGTTCATAAAAGACTCTGCAGTTTCCTGGCTCCCACTTGATGGAAGGACAGTGCAACCTTAACAGAAAGAGCTGTGTTGCTGCTGTGACCTTGGTCACATTCTGTTAATTTCTTTGAAGAATATAAGGTCTGTGTCTAGATTTATTTATTTATTTATTGCTTATGGATGCCCAGTTGTTCCAGCATTATTTGTTGAAAAGACTATCTTTGTTCCATTGTATTACCTTTGCTCCTTTGTCAAAGATCAGTTGACTATATTTACGTGGGTCTATTTCTGGACTCTCTATTCTGTTCCATTGATCTATTTGCCTATTCATTTAACCAATACCACATTGTCCTGATTACTGTAGCTAATAGTAAATCTTCAAATTAGGTAGTGTTAATCCTCTAATTTGATTCTTCTCCTTCAATATCATATTGGCTATTCTATATCTTTTATCTCTCCATATAAACTTTAGAATTATTTTATCGATATTCACAGAATAACTTGATGTAATTTTGATTGGGATTTCATTGAATCTGTAGATGAATCTGTTAATATTGCATCTTTCTATTGATGAACATGGAATAATTTAGTTCTTCTTTGACTTCTTTTATCAGAACTTCGTAGATTTACTCATACAGATTTTATGCATATTTTGTTACATTTACATGTAAGTATTTTATTTGTGCTAATATAAATTGCATTGTGTTAGATTTTAAACTCCACCTATTCATTGCTGGTATATTGCAAAGTGATCAATTTTTATATATTAACCTTGCATCCTGCAACATTGCTAATATCTCTTATTATAATAATGCCAGGAGTTATTTTTCTTGATTGTTTTTAGGTTTTCTACATAGACTATCATATCATCTGAAAAGACAAACAGTTTTATTTTTTCCTTCCTAAAGTGTATTGTTTTCTTTTCTTTTCTTTCTGCAGCAGTTTGTCACCATTGGCTGTAGAGTTTTTTGTTGTTATTGTTGTAGATATTCTTTATCAAGCTGAGGAAGTTCCCCACTCTTCTTAATTCACTGACAGTTTTCATCATGAATATGTGTCGGATTTGTCATGTGCTTTTTCTGCATCTATTAATATAACCATGTGGCTTTTCATTTGCAGTCTCTTGATATGAAAGATTACATTAACTGATTTTCAAATACTGAAACAGCCTTGCACACCTGGGATAAACTCCCCTTGGTCATGGTGTATAATTCTTTTTATATGTTGTTGGATTCAATCTGCTAATATTTTGTTGAGGATTTTTGCATCCATTCTTACGAGGCATGTTAATCTGTAGTTTTCCTTTCTTATAATATCTTTGTCTGGTTTTGATATAAAGGTAATGTTGATCTCCTAAAATGAGTTAGAGAATATTCCCTCTGCTTCTACATTCTAAAAAGAGATTATAGAATTGGCATAATTTCTTCTTTAAGTGTTTGGTAGAATTCACCAATGAACCTAGCTGGACCTGGTGCTGTCTGTTTTAGAATGTTATTAGTTATTGATTCAATTTTTTAATAGGTATAGGCCTAATCATATATTTTTTTTATTGTGTGATTTTTAGCAGATGTGTCTTTCAACCTACTTCATGTAGGTTATCAAATTTATGGGCATACCATTGTTCATAGTATTCCTTTTTTATAAGAACTGATTTTAACACTTTTTGTGCAGGCAGGTCCACTGGCAACAAATTATTTCAGTGTGTGTGTGTGCGCCTTGAAACTGTTTTATTGACTTTTAGTATGCCTTGAAATTTTTTCTTGACAGCTTGACATGATGTACTGGGTTAAAGGAACTGCTGTGACTCGGTCTTTAGTAACTTGGTGGTGAGGTATGGGGGAAGGGGAAGCATTCTGTAGTCCTAATATTAGCTTTTAATCTTTCAGTGAGCCAGTGCCTCTGAACTATGACCTCACATGTGCTTTTCAGTTAAGTTCTCCCTAATGGGTGAGATGGGATGTCTAGAGCTGGCTGGAGGTCAGTATTTTCCTTGCCCCAGATAGTTAGGCTCTGATAATACCCCAGCAGGTTAGACTCTGGTAAACTAGTTTCTCCTTGAGAGAAGACCTTGTTAAGAACAGAGTGCTATGGCTTATTTAGAATCTTCCTTTTCCCTTCCCATGCCAGAAGCACATGAGATTTTTCTCTGACATTTACTATGAGAACCTGGTTGAGCTCCTAGAGGTAAAATTCACAAAACTGTTGATGCAGCCCCTATTAATGGGTCCCCCTTGAGTTTTTACCTTTCAGACTGGAGACACTGAGTCTCCAGCAATTCATAGACGAGAAGTTCAGATTTCCCTCCCCCAGCCGCGGTTCAGGGCAGTTTCTGCTCACGAGCCTAAGCTCTGGCAAGCCACGACCCCCTGTACTCGCCTGTCTGTCCAATCTTGGGGCAGTGGTTTGTCCTGTGTCCTCACCTCTCTTATAGATCCAAGTGGAGTTCTTGATTTTTTCAGTATGTTCAGGTTTTTATTTGTTACTAAGACTGGGTCTTGGAGATACCTTCCAAGCTCCTTACATGCAGAACCAGAAACCAGAAGTCCAACAAAAGACTTTTGAAAAGAAATTTTCTAATTAAAATTTGCTTATTAGGAACCTCAAAGACCAAATTCATTTATTCTACACAGTAAAGACCAATCACTCCAACCCAGTAATTCTCAAGTCTACTATGAATTAAAATTTCCTGGGAATTTGTGCCCATGAAAGACTTATTGTAGAAAAATAAGCATAATAAAAAATATACCATTTTACCAATATTTTAGGCGTACAGTTCAGCAGCATTAAGAACATTCACATTGTTGTGCGATTATCGGCACCATCAAACTTCGGAGCTTTTCCATCTTCCCAAACAGAAGCTGTACACCTAGTGAACAGTAACTTTCCGTTCCTGTCTACCTTAGCATCTGGCAACCACTACTATATTTTCTGTTTCTGTGAATTTTACTGTTCTGGGTGCCTCATACAAGTGGAATCATACATTTGTTCTTTTTCTGTCTGACTAATTTTGCTTAGCATGATGTCTTCAAGATTCATCCATGTTGTAGCATGTGTTAAGATTTTCTTCCTCTTAAAAGTTGAATAATATTGCATTGTACACATATGTGACTTTTTTTATGTGTTCATCTGTTGGTGGACATTTAGGTTGTTTCCATCTCATGGCTATTGTGAACAATGCTTCTAGGAACATTTGTCTACAAATATCTCTTTGAGTCCCTGCTTTCATTTCTTTGGGTATATACTTGCAACTTCCCATATTAAAGTAATGTAAGGCCATAAGGCATGAACTGTGGTAAGAATCTGATTTCTACAGAAGTATAGACATAGCTTCCTAGTTGCCTTCCTGTAACCGCTTGCTGCTGTGACCACTTGCTGCTTAAGTGTCACATACCCTTAAAAGGCACAAGATTTGCTACTTTACCAGTTGCTTCTATAGATAACATGGCTATTGTGAAATGTAAGACTAGTGTTGGAGATATCATCTAGACTCTGCATTTGGGGGTGGGGCCACGACCGATGCCAACTGGACCAGTGAATATACGCAGGAACTGACTCAACAGGTCCTGTGACCCTCTACCTAGTAACTGTCTCAGTCAAGAAGACATTTTCTGCTTCCCAACTCTGCGAGTTCATCCTCAGCCAATCAGAAGACCCAATTCCGTAACCCTTTGTTCTCCAAACTACCTTTTAAAATCTTAGCCCCAAAATTCTTGGGGACATGAATTGGAGAAATTTTTCCCGTCTCCTTGCTCAGTGCCTTGAGATATTAAACCCTTTCTCTGCTGCAACTCCTGCTTTCTCAGTACATTGGCCTCCTCCTGGCCAGTGGCAAGGAACTCAGTTGGACAGTAACATACTCAGAAGTGGAATTGCTGGATCATATGGTAATTTCCATGTTTAAATTTTTTGTGGAACCACAGTATGGTGGTTTTCCATAGCAGCTGCACCATTTTACATTCTTACCAGGAGAGCACAAGAGTTCTAATGGCTCCATTTCCTAGCCAACATTTGTTTTTTTTCTGTTTTTTTTTTTTTGATAATAGCCATCCTAATGGGTTTCTTATTGTGGTTTTGATTTGCATTTCCCTAGTGATAAGCACTACTGAGAATCTTTTTATGTGCCTATTGGCCGTCTGTGTATTTCCTGTGAAGAAATATCTGTTCAAAGCCTTTGCCCATTTTTGAACTGGGATGCTTATTTTATGTTGTTTTATTATAGAAATTATATATTTTAAATATTCATCCCTTATCTGACATATGATTTCAAATATTTTCTCTCATTCTAAATTTTCTCTTTTTTTTAGGGACAGGGTCCCACTCTGTACAGTGGCTGGATCATAGCTCACTGTAACCTTGAACTCCTGGGCTCAAGTGATCCTCTCACTTTAGCCTCCCAAGTAGCTGGGACTACAGGTGTGCATCACCATACCTGACTATTTTATTTTATTTTATTATTTTTTTGAAAGATGGGGTCTCACTGTGTTGCCCACGCTGTATTTTCTCTCATTCTACATGTCTGACATTTTCATTGGTCCATGGAGAAGCCTGGAGAACTGCTATTTGTTCCTCTAGTGACTCCATGTATCGCCAAATCTAGCTGTCTCATCCCCTGCTTGCCATCTCCAGAGATAACTACCATTTTAACATTTTATAGGCATATTGTCATGTTTATACACACATATACATATACACATACATTTTTTTCCTGTTCAAAGACTATTTGCTTTATTGCTAAGCCAAGAGTTTCATCATTGTCTCCCCTGATCTCAGAATGCAAATGGAAAACAGAATTGTTTGCTACGGAGACCAGGAAACAGAATTGCACTTTGTAATCATCCCTCCTTGGCAAGACAAACAGATTTTAAAACCTCTAAAATACACTTCACTTAAGATAATTAACAAATTAATTCATTCTTTTACAAAGCTATAAAGCTTGAACTATACAACTTATTAAGAAGATATAAAAATCCATGTGTGTCTTCAATATTTTATGTCTTTATGAAAGAAGACCATCCACTCATAACAATGCATTAGCTACTTAAAAAATATTTGAGTGCCTAGAATGCCCCAGGAATTACATTAGGCATCTGGCAGTAAAAAGCCGCATCACTTTCTAATGGAGTTAGTCAAGGAGAATGAATGAACACAGGATACTATGTACAAAGTCAATAACTTTGCTAACAGCAAATGGCTTTCTGGAATTACAAAACAAAATGATGATTTTCAATTTTTATTTATATTGCCAAAAGAAACAGTCCTTTTCAAATGACTACCATATTACAAAGAAAACAAAGGCAAAAGTACTAAAAAGCTTATTCAAATGATATATGATTTTATAATTTCCATACATTTATATATATAGGCATTAATATGTGTTAATCATAGTTTCTGTGTATGATTCTCAGAATTCGCAAGGTAGACTTGTTAAATTAATTTTAATTTTCTTCTTTGTCCAAATATCATTTTCATGATTCATTGATTTTTCTAGTTATTAAATACTCACTTTGATAGATTAATTTATTTCCTCTGCATGCCTCTTGAACACCATCTTATGTTTAATAATGTTTATTTTAAATGACTCCAAGAAGCTAACATGCTTGTCAGCAAAATAATTATATTTAAAATAAACAACCAGGAAGTATGATTTAAAATAATAAAACATAATATTAATAAGTAATTTAAACAAGGAGTAATAAAAACAAATATTCAAAGACCTTTTCAGAAAAGATGGGTTTTATTCTTTAAAAGCACTATTGTAAGAACATTGGCTTAGGAAATGTTTTTTATGAGCACTGAAAATTAAAAACCATGTATCCAGGTTTCTCTCAGATCCAATTTGCATAAAGCATTTCTTTCGCTAACTTTGACTCACCAAACCATGAATTGCTTCTAATGTAAGAGAAATTAGGTAGCCTCATCTTGTTCAGTATCTAAAAGGCCAGATTTCTAGTTAATGTGAAAAACATCAGGGGACAACAACAGAGCCATAAAACTGCTTGTGCAGCAAATGAGAGTCTGTACGCATGGTCATAGCCAACACAGACTGTCACAGGTCACAGGGGACTGAATCCTTTTGTCTGTGACCAGATGAATACTAAGAGATAATGCTCTTATGTTTTGCTGGAATCACAGCTCAAACAGGTCTTTTTCTTTTTGTTTCTTTTATTTTCATTTTGTTTTTGCTGTAAGAAACTAGGCTTCTCACCCAGCTACGAGAGCTTGGGGGGGCTAGTCTGCAAGGGGCAGCCTTCAGTTTACTGGAAATCCCATTCATATGAAACCGTTCCTTGGCAAGACTTGACTAGGTCAGTGCTAGTGTGTGCTCTGCGGGGCCTGTGAGGACAGGGCCCTCCCGCAGGCAGCCCTTCAGGGCCCGCAGTCCTGCCGGACACCACACTGGGAGCACACCCGAACAGCTGGCATGGAAGTGCTGTGCTGCTGTTTAAGAAATATTTCCTAGTCTTTATATCCAACAGATGGTTTCACATTCTTCAGATACAGTAACAAAAAAAGAAAAGGCCTATTTAAAAAGTCTATGTTCCAATGACACTCTACAAAAAAGACACCTGCACTCGAATGTTTATAGCAGCACAATTCATAATCGCAAGGCTGTGGAAACAGCCCAAGTGCCCATCAATCCAAGAGTGGATTAATAAAATGTGGTATATGTATACCATGGAGCACTATTCAGCTCTAAGAAACAACGGTGATATAGCACATCTTATATTTTCCTGGTTAGAGCTGGAACCCATACTACTAAGTGAAGTATCCCAAGAATGGAAAAACAAGCACCACGTATATTTACCAGCAAACTGGTATTAACTGAGCAGCACCTGAGTGGACACATAGGTACTACAGTAATAGGGTATTGGGCAGGTGGGAGGGGTGAGGGGGGGTATATACATACATAATGAGTGAGATGTGCACCATCTGGGGGATGGTCATGCTGGAGACCCAGACTTGTGGGGGGAGGGGATGAAAGGACATTTATTGAAACCTTAAAATCTGTACCCCCATAATATGCTGAAATAAAAAAAAAAAGAATAAAAGATGCCCAGGAAATAAAATACTTTTATTCAGGCAACCAAAAAAAAAAAAAATAGTCTACGTTAAAAGGCAAAGAAACATCAAATACAACTTTCTGGAGAGAGAAACAGAAAGAGAAGTTTAGAAAGAGAAAGTAGACCCAAGAAGAGAACTAGGGTGCTGCACCCTAGGGTCCTGTAGGGTTCTGGAGCCCGGCTTCATGTCTGAACGCTTCGCATTCGCCTGTGACCTTCAGATGGTGTCTGAACCTGCTCATGCTTCGGTTCACTCATTGGTTACACGTGGATAATGAAAGTACCATCATCATAGGGTTACTGCGAGAATTAAAGAAATGAAGTTAGAAAAATTCCTAGTACATGATTGTTAGACAAGTTTTAGCTTTTGTTATTGTTTTCCCTAAGACTCAAATATAGCTTGAAAGAGGCAGCAACAAAACCCAGAAGAGAGTCTAGACTTGATTGTGCCTGAGATATTGTGGCCTTTCAATAGGCATTATTCAATTCATCTGACATTACCTACAGTGCTAGAAAAATAAAGTTACAGTCAACAGCTAGGCTAATTGAGAATATTTTATAAAACAACTTTCTTCAGATCTAATTGACATACAGCACATGTTTAAAATGTACAAGGTAAGTTTTGATGCATATGCATGTGTATGTATATACATATATACTTTGAAATTATTGCCATAATGAAAATAGTGAATATATCTATCACTCTCAGCAATTTCCTTACACCTTTTGTAATTCTTCCCTATACCACCTCTCCCTGCCCCTTCCACCATCACGTGGCCAGCCCTGACCTGCCTTTTGTCACTACAGATTAGTTTGCATTTCCTAGAAGTTTATACAAGTACAGTCATATAATAAGCAGTCATTTGTCCAGCTGTTTCCCCTCAGAATAATGATTTTGAGACTCATCCATGTTATTGTAAGATTTAATAGTTGATTCCTTTTAATTGCTGAAATATTGTATTTTTTGTATTGTGGATTCCATTTCATTGCCTGGGTATACCGCGATTTGTTTGTCCATCATCTGTCTATAGGTATCTGCGTTGTTTCCAGGTTTTGGTCATTACAAATGAACCTGCTAGGAAAATTCTTGCACAAGTTTTTGTGTGGACATATGTTTTCATTTATCTTGGGTAAATACCTAGTAGTGGAACGACTGGATTATAAGGCCAGTGTATTTTCAGCTGTTTAAGAAACTGCCACACTTTTCCAAAATGGTTGTACCACCTTACACTCCTACCAGCACTGACTGAGAGTTACAGTTCCTTGACATCCTTCAAAACTGTTTATTTTAGTCATTCTAATAGAGGTGTTGTAGTGTCTAGTTATGGTTTTAATTTGCATTTCCCTGATGACTGATGATGTTTATTTAGTATCTTATCTATTTCCAACTCATGTATCTTCTTTGTTGAAATCTTGTCTGTTTAAAATCTTTTGCCTACTATTTTATTGAGCTGTTTATTTTTATATCACAGAGATTTGAAATTATATTTTGAATACAAATATTTTATCACATATATAATCTGAAAATAATTTCTCCCACTTTGTGCCTTTCTATCCACTGTCTTAGCATTATTTCTTTCTTAAGGAGCACAAGTTCTTAAATTTGATGATGTTCAATTGATCAATCTATTCTTTCATGGCTCATGCTTTTAATGTTGTATTTATGAGATCTTTGCTCAACCCAAAGTTGCAAAAAATTTTTTTATTTCTCTAGAAATTTTATAATTTTAGTTTGGTCTACTTTGTGTTAATTTTGGCATATCGTGTAAAGTATTAATGAAAGTTTTTGTTGTTGGTTTTTAAAATCTGCATGAGAATGTTCAATAATTCCAGCACCATTTGCTAAAAACATTATCTCTCCATTGAATTGCATTGCCCCTTTGTAGAAAATCAGCTGTCTATATGTGTGTAGATCTATTTCTATGCTTTCTATTCTATTCTATGGATCTATTTGCCTATCTTTATGCCAATACCACATGAATTTGATTACTGTATCTTATAATACATCTTGAAATTATGTAGTATCAGTATTTCAACTTTGCTTTCTTTTCATTTACCTATCCTAGGTCTTTTCATTTCTGTGTGAATTTTAGATTCAGGTTATTATTTTCTACTAACACACCTGCTGGTATTTTAATTGAATTGCATTAAATCTATAAATCAATTTGGTGGCATACTGACATCTTAAGAGTTTTCTGGGACATGGTCATATTTAGTTTCTCTTAGCAACATTTTATAGTTCTTAGTGTACAGGTCTTGTACATTTTGTCAATTTTATTTATATTTATGATATAAATATATTTGTCAGATTTACCATTAAGTATTTTATATTTCATAATTTTATAAATGTTTTTTCTTTCAATGTTCAATTGCTCATTTTTAGTACATATAAATACAATTTATTTCAGCATATTACTCATGTATCCTGCAACTTTATTAAACTTATTAGTTTTCGTAGCTTTTTTTGTATATTCTGCAGTTTTCTACATACATGATCATGTCATCTTCAAATAAAGACAATTTTATTTCTTTCTTTATAGCGTGGATGATCTTTTTCTCTTTCTTTTCCTTCCTTCTTCCCCTCCTTCCTTCCTTCCTTCCTTTCATTTTTTTTCTTTATTTTCTAGTTGAAGTGGCTGAAACCTCTAGCACAATGTTGACTATAAGTGCTAAGAGTGAATGTCTTTGTTTTGTTATTGATCATAGGGAAATAGCACTCTTTCCCTCACCATTATGCTTCTAGATGTAGATTTTTTGGGGGGGGTTGATGTTTTTACAAAGTTGAGACAGTTCCTGGCTACTCCTAGTCTGCTTAAAATTTTCTGATTAGGAATGAATATTGGGTTTTGCCGAATATTTTTGCTGCATCTATTGAGATGTTCGCATACACACACATATATATATGTTTATTTTTTAATATGGTGAAGTACATTGATGCTTTAAAATATTCATCCGCCTGTTTTATATATTGTTGGATTCATTTAACTAACATTTTATTTAGGGTCTGTATTTACATTCATGAGGTACATTGATCTACACCTTTGTTGGGACTGAATGTGAGGGTAGTGCTGGCCACACCGAACAAACTGGTAAAGACGCCCTATTAATGTTATTTCTTTCTTAATTGTTTGACAGAATTCACCAGTGAAGCTGTCCAGGCTCTGTTTTTCTTCTGGAAGGGTTTTTATAATACTTAAAATTCAATTTTATGAATAGATGTAGGGCTACTCTGGTTACCTCTCTCTTTGTGAGTGAGCCCAGGGAATTTGTGTCTTAAAGAACATGTATATTTCATCTGTTTTCTAAATTATTGCCACAAAATTCTTCATGTTTATTCATCATTTGAATATCGGAACACGTAGTGATGTCACCTCTCTCATTGCTGATATTAGTGATTTCTTTCCTCCCCCTTTTCTTGATTTCTCTGGCTAAAATTTTAGCAATTTTATTGATCTTGAAGAATCAGCTATCAGTTTCAAGGATTTTTTTCTCTATTTTTTTTTATTTCATTAATCTCTACTCTGTCCTTTATTATTTCCTTTATTCTGCTTACCTTGGATTTCATTTATGCTTCTTTTTGTAGTTTCTAAGGCCAGAAATTCAGCTCATCCATTTGAAATCTTTCTTATTCTCTAATATAGGCTTTATGTGAAAAAAATCTACAAATTTCCCACTAAGTGCTGTTTAGCACAGTCCACAGATTTGTTTATGTTATATTTTCATTTTCATTAACTTCATTGTGTTTTCATTTCATTAAGTCCAAAAATACTTTTTATTAAATAATTTTCCTTTTGATTTTTTTCTTTGACCCACGGGTTATTGAAAAGTATGCTATTAATAGTTCCTAAGCACTTGGGAATTTTCCAGAGATCTCTCTGTTATTTATTTCTAACTTAATTCCATGGTGGTCAGAGTGCATACTTTGTATAACTTGAATCTGTTGAAGTTTATTGATTCTTGTTTTATGACGTAGAATATTAACTGTCTTGGAAAGTGTTCTGTGTTCACCTGAAAAGAATATGTATTCTGATGTCATTGGATGAAATGGCATGTATTTATCAACTAGGTCCAGCTGATGGAAAGTATTGCTCAAGTCTTCTATATCATTACTAATTTTCTGTTTCCTTGTTTAATCAATTGTTGAGAGAAAAGTGCTGAAATCTTGAACTACAGTTGTGAATTTTTCTTTTTTCTGAAAGTTCTATCAGTTTTGCTTTACTTATTTTGAAGTTTTATAATTACTTGCATGAATGTTTAGAATTGTCATATCTTCTTAACAAATTGACCTTTTGAATAGTATTTAAATAGTGAGATTCACTTTTATTCCTGGTAATTTAGTCTTAAAATCTACCTTATCCAATATTAACATGGTTATTCCAACTTTCCTTTAATATTATCATAGTATTATCTTATTCCATCGTTTTAGTCTTTTTGTAGTATTTTTCTATTTAAAGTTTACTCGTTGGTAGCATATAGTTGTGTCTTACATTTTTCTCTTACCTGCCAATTTCTATCCTTTAATTAAGGTGTTTAGATTGTTTACTTTCAATATGATTACTGGTATGGTTAGCTTTAAAACTATTATTTTGCTGTTAGTTTTCAATTTGTCCCATTTCTCGTTTCCTTTCTTTTTTTGCCGCCTTTTAGATTAACCGAGTATTTTTTCAGATTCCATCACATCTGTTTATTGATTTATTAGCTATAACTCTTCCTATTGTTATCTTAGAGGTCGCATTAGAATTAACAATCTTTTTCTGCAAGGGGCTAGATGATTTTAGACTTTGTGGGCCACATGTAGTCTCTGTTACATATTCTTTTTTCTTTAATTTTTAAAATTATAAAATCATTCCTAGCTTACTGGCTGTGCAAAAGCAAGCTGTGGGTCATACTGATCTGTGAGACATAATTTACTAACCCATAGTATACCTCTTATTAAAGTCTACCTCCAAGTAATATTGTTCCACTTCACAGTATATTCTTACAAGAGTATACTTTTATTTCTGCTCTTTTGACTTTTGTTGTTATTTTTGTGATGACACTTCACTTTTGTGAGTATTATAACCCCTACAATGCATTATTGCTTTGGTTTAAATAACTTTCTTTGAAATAAATTAAAAATATAGGAGAAAAAAATACGGTACTCAACGTAGTTCCATTCTCTGTGCCATTCATTCTTTTGTGAAGGTCCAGATTCCCATCAGGCATTATTTTGATTCTACCTAGAAGAGTTCTCTTTGCAATTTCTGGTACTGCAGGGATAGCAGTGGTGAATTCTTCCTTGCAGTGCAAAGTTCCTGGTGATGAATTCTTTCAGATTTTGTGCACTTGAAAAATCTCTATTTCATCCATGATTTTTAAAAATAATTTTGCTTAATATAGAATTTTAGGTTGACAGCCTTTTATTTCTATCTGCATACATGCTCTGTGGGTGCTCAAAAAATATATATTCTGCTGTCCTTGGATTGAGTGTACTGCAAATATTAGTTAGATTACATTGGTTGATGGTGTTGGGTTTTTCTATATTTTTGCTGATTTTATGTCTGGTTGTTGTTTTAATATTTGAGGGAATGTGTTATAATCTTTGACTATAATTGTGGATTTGTTTATTTCTCCTTTCAATTTTTTCAGTTTATACTTCATGTATCTTCAAGCTATGTTGCTTGAATGCATACATATTTGAGATTGCAATGTCTTTTTGGTAGATTAACCTGTCCATCATTGTATAACATCCCTCTCTGACCCTAGTAATTTATTTTCTCTGAAGTGAGAAAGCTTTCAGAAACTAAATGGATTCACTTGTGTTAAAAAAAAAAAAAATTCTGACCAGCAGAGCCGGGTAGGGCTATGAATAGAGGGTTCTCATGCATAAATGCCTGATAACAAAAACTTTCACAAAAGACTCTATGAAAAAGGCAACCTTGGACAAAGGCCACTACAACTTTACACAAAAAATATTTCTGTGAGGACATCTTCCCAGAACTACCTGCCCCTGCCCAACCTCAGGCTGGCTTCACCCTTGTTATTGGTCCTTATAGCCAAGGATAATTATCACAAAACAATTATGCAATTGTTTTCATTTTTCCCTTAACAACCTTTGTCTTTCTTTACTTCCCCGAATATGCTCGTAGTTTAGTATGACATGCATATTCCTATTACAATACCCTATTATTGAATAAATATTATTTTCTTTTCGAGAGACTGTCTCTGTTACTTAGCCTGACAGAAGTCTATTTTATCTTATATTAATATAGCAATTCCTGCTTTCTTTTTTAAATTAGTGTTTGCATAGTATATACTTTCAACTTACCTATATCACCATATTTGAAGTGACTTTCTCATAGACGGCATCTACTTAGGTCATGTTCTTTTTATCCACACTGCCAATATCTATCTTTTAAATGGTGCATTTTGACCATTTATATTTCATGTATTTACTGAATTGTTAAGACTTAAGCCTACCATTTTATTTTTTTGTTTTGTCTATTGTCTGTTTATCATTTCTCTCTTTTCCCCTTATTTTTCTGTGAGCTACATGAACATTTTTTTTAGGTTTCCATTTTATCCAGTGTTTTTGAGTATATCTCTTTGTACCGTTTTTTAAAGTGATTTCTCTAGGTAGTACATTATGTATTTATAGCTTATCAAAAGCCTACTTGTTGGGAAAATATGATTGAGGAACTAATTAAATGTGGCTCTTAATATCATTATTTTATTGTATAACCCAATATTACTATATTAAAGACAGAAACAGGAGTTTGCAGTGTTTTACCCTGAAGGAATGTGTGGACTCAATGGTTCACTTATTAGAGGCTGCTATCATGGGAGAGCCCTCAAATCTCCGGTAGGGATGTTTTCCAGGAAGGCTTCCCAGTATCTCAAAATCTGTGAGCTTCCCTGTGTCTTGAAAGATAAGACAAGGCAAACATGGCTCACAGGATGGGAGCCGGAGACAGTGAGTGCACTTTGCCCAGAGATGCGCCCCTGTGGTTATAAACAACCTGTTTATTAGAGATGGGCTTCCTGCTCTCTCCTTCTGTCTACCTTTAAGTCCACCATAACTAATCAAAGAAATGGAGAATCACTATACCTCTTTTGCTTTACCTTTGTTAATTGACAACTACCTCTTAAAACTTAAAAGTTAGCCCTTGAAAGGCTTTGTACCTGTTTGTTCACCTAGATAGATTAGAAGCCCCTTGAGAGGACTTTTGACCCTAACTCACTACCTGTATTCCCTAGCAACTGCGTTCCCTGATATGCAAATATGTTACCCTGACAACTGGTAATTGGTGTCTGTGATTATAAAAACCTGTATAAATATAACCATATTGCTGGCGTTTATGGAGTTACGCCAGTTGTCTAAGTACCCCGCTGTGTTATATGTGATCTTTATATATATATATATATGAAACTATAAACTATACCTTAGCCTCTGTATATTCTTTTATTTCTCTCTGTTGCCTATCAATTTCCTCATCCTCTGTGGCGACCTCTGTCTTATGGACTTGGCTCCGTGGGAAAAAGCAGCTGATCTCCTCATGGGCCTGCCTCAACTCTCACCCTGCACCTATTGATGTTGGTGTTTTATTGATTTGAATGAACTGTAGCAAACTTATCTCTCTTTATGTCTCCTTAAAACTATCTTAAATATTTCTTCCACATGTAGTATTGAGAATCATGGTAGGTATTAGGTAGTGTTACATAATTTTTGCTTCAACTGTCAAACATAATTTAGAAAACTCAAGAGGAGAAGAAAAGTCTATTGCAATTATTTATAATTTTTCTCTTTTCATATTTTTCCTTCCTGAGGTTTCAAGGTATTTTTTTTATCATTTTATTTCTGTTTAGAGAACTTCCTTCAACTATTCTTATAGTGTGGTCTACTAGCAACAAATTCTTTTAGTTTTCCTTTATCTGAGCATATTGTAAATTTCTCTTAATTCCTGAAGGATATTTTTGCTGGATATATGAGGTTTTTTTTCTTTCAACATCCTAAAAATATGCTACTTCCCTCTGGGCTCCATGGTTTTTGATGAGAAATCTGTCGTTAGAATTTTCTCTTATATATAATGCATCATGCCTGTCTAGATGATGTTTTTATTTACTGTTAGTTTTTAGAAATTTCACTATGATATTTCTTGGCATATATTTCTTTGGGTTTATCTTGTTTGTGGTTTATTCTTTTTCTTCAATCAGTATGTGTGTGATTTTTGCAAAATTTAGGAAATCTTAAGCCACTATTTCTTCAAATACATTTTCAGTCCCAGCTTCTATCTATTCTCATTCTAGAAATCTAATGACAGGAATGTTAGATTTTTTGTTCTAGTCATACATGTCCTGGAGGATCAGTTCAATTTTTTTAAGCTGTTTTCTTTCTGTTCTTCAGATTTGGTAATTTCTTATTCTATCTTCCAATTCATTGTTTCTTTCCTCGTACCTCTCCATTTTGTCATTGAACTCATCCAGCTTTTTATTTTAGTTACATTTTTAGGAATAAATTTTCATTTGATTCATCTTGATGTTTTCTATTTCTTTGCTAAGAGTGTTCCTTTTTCTCTATCACCACTCTGGTGGTGGTGGTCAGGCTGTCTCACTACAACTTGGTAAGGATGACAGTCTAGACTCTCCATTCGGCCTTTGCTGGTGGCAGGGGGGCAGACTTGGTGTGAAGGTGGTGCCACATTTTTTTCCTGTGGTGTTTAGCTGGAGTAGACCAGTTATTGTCTAAACATTTGTTAGGCAGGACTACAGTAGTATTTAGTCTAGGGCTAATTATTCCCACTTCATAGGAACTTCTAAGTGCTCTATCCAATGTACTATGAAGTAATGAGGTTTTCCTACCTAACTCATGGGAACAGACAGTATTCCTACACCTGTGAGATGCTGGGCACTATTCCTTCTAATCCTCTCAGCTGATCTTTCCCCAGCCTCAGGCTCTTTTCTCATGCATGAGTGCTGATCGAAACTCTGTTAATCCCTGAGGGGGACTCTCTGCAGATCACTGAAGATCTCCTTCCTCTTCTAACTCTGTCCTGTTAAGCCCAGCTGCCCTTTTCTCCCCAAATTCTCAACTCTATCTCCTGACCAAAGGGAGTCTGTCAGGCTCCACCTATCCTTCCACTCCATGTGTCACGGCCTGCCAATTCTCTCATGTTAGCAAAGTTGGGCATTGGTAGGATTCACCTCATTTGTCTTCCATCTTAGGGATCACTGTCATTCAGCGCCTGATGCCCAGTGTATTGAAAACTGTTGTTTTATATATCTTGTCTTTTTTTTCAATTGTACCAGGAAGGATGTGTTATAATACTGTAGATGCTGAGGAAGGGGAGAGTGAGAACATGTTAACTTCAGAGTTATCCAAAGTAGCATGTAATAATTATTTAAGTCATTAGCAACAGTTTTCCCTTGGATGTTTGGGCCAATATTCTTCATCACATTTTTACATACAGCTGTATGTGAGTCTAAATAAGATATTTAGCAAGGAAAGGGACCCTAGAGAGTATCTAGCACACTCCTTTCCTTTCCACACAACCATTTTACTGTTGAGAAAAGGAAGTCCTAAAATATAATTAATCTGTTCAAGACTAACAGCTGTTAGGGACAAAGCAGGGTCTAGAATTTCCTGCCTTTCAGTCCCACATACTTTCTACCATACCATATTAATAGGAATTCTAAATCCATATCGTTTTCCATCTTAAATATGTCTTGTCCAGAATTATAATAATGGAAACTCCCATTTCTTGAGTGCTCTGTGCCAGGTGCTTTCCATGTGGTATCTTTATCCTCACGACAGACCTTTGAGGAAACAGCTTACTAAAGCTGCCATACCCATAGACAGTGGCGTCAGGATTTAAACCTAGTTTGTCTAGCTTCAAAGTTTGCATTTTTTCCACAGTAATCTGCTATTACCTTTGTCTTATTCCAACTCGTGTTACTATTTTTATTTCACTTACCTTAGTGATTACATGCATCTTGAAGTCATTTACAGTTTTATTTTTCTTTCATATTACATGGAATATAGTATGAACTATGTTTCTGAATAGCTCCACAATAATCTTAATGAATAAAATGTTTGTTTAAGAAATGAGTTGTTTAATTTCTGTTTTTTGAGATGGCAACATTATATAATAGATCAATTATTTTGCTCAAGGTCACAGAGAATATTAACATTTGTGCTTACCGCTAAAGTCCCCAGAATCCCAGTCTTTATACTTTTTGAAGTGAATTTTAGACCTTTGCTTTTTATTCATTAACAAAAGAAATAGAATTAGGAATTTGGCAGGTCTCTCTGACTTGGAGTTGGGATAAGAATTAGCTGAGAGCACAATAAACAAGGATAAAAAATAGCCATGAAAGAAAATGACTCTCCTGGGAGTTATATGGAGATGTACATCTGGAAATCAACAACCATTGCTGCTAAATGGAACAACTCTAACCCTTGCTGGAAAAACACTGTGCTTGTGGCTTAATTTATTACTCCTGTTGCTACTCCTAATGAAATTGTCTTAAAGGATAATACTAGAGTTACTTTGGAAGAGTTATTTCATTAGGGATGCCTGCCTTCAAAATAGGAAAATAAGTGAAAATATATTTGAAGTAAATTCTCATTGAAATAATAGATTTTAATTTGCCTCAATATCATATACAGATATTTGTTCCAACTGCATTATCATAAAGTGGAACTGACCTGACTTTTTGCAGACTTCAGGAACATAATATGGTATAAGGCAAGCTCCCTGCTCTACAGAGGCTTAAAATCTAACTGAAAAGCAGAACTGTCAAAAAATATAAATAATAATATGAAATAAAAACTACTGTTCCAATAATTGCTACTGGAAATAAATGCTAAGGGATTCTGTATTGCCAACAGTTTACGAATTAAAATGTGCTCATATTTTCCAGGACCTTGGTATAACAACACCTTTGCTTAATTTTCAAGACTTTGAACATTTGAAAAAAAAAGGAAAAAGTTCTAAACACAGAATGGAGAAAAAAATGATCCTGTGTCCTTTGACTGGCACAGCTTCAAGTTCGTAAACAACCATATATATCCCTAACATCTTCATTTCCGTATTTATTCATTCAAAAGCTAATTTGGGGGGCCTGTATATCGCAGTTAGCCTAATGGGGTTTCCTTTGTAAGTTATTTGATGCTTTCGCCTTGTGGCTTGCAGGAGTAGCTCCTTCATGTTGACTTTGCCACTGTGATGACTATGTGTCTTGGTGATTGTCTCTTTGCAATGAATTTCCCAAGTGTTCACCGAGCTTCTTATACCTGGATATTTAAACCTCTAGCAAGATCAGGGAATTTTTCCTCAATCATTCCCTCAAATAGTTTTTCCAGCCCTTGTGCAAGCTCCATGTGCCAGGGAGAAGCATGCCGGTCCTCAGTGGCCTATGGGGAGCTCAAGCAGGCCTGATGTCCCTCTGCTTCGAGATGTGCCCTGCTCAGATGGAGCAGCCGAGTAAGCAGCACCAGGAAGGGCTGGTGAGCAGGGAGCTCACAGTCCATGCACCCCTTAGTCCTCTGTAGGTCTTTAAGAGGAAAGGTTTGAGCCCACTCTCTGTGGAAGCCTCCATGTGATGGATGTACCAACAGAGAGGAAGCAGCAACTCCTGAGAGCCCCAGTGCAATTGTCTCTCTTGGCAGCAGCAGGCAGGGGAGGATAAGGGGAGGAAAAAAGTCTGAATGGAGGGAAGCTAGTGCTCTGGTCATCTCTGCTTCTCTTTCCAGAAGGCAGCCCTTCTGGAATGTCCAGGCTCTGGGGTCATGCAGATGCCCTGGGACCTACTGGCTTCCATAGTCTGAGTCAGAGTTTGGAAATGTTTGTGTGGGAATGAGTGAGATGACAACTAAGGGGCTGAAGCCCCCTGAGGAGGACAAAGGTGCATGTTGGGTGGAGAAGCAATATGGTACCTGCCATCTCAACTCAGGTCTGTGGTGACAGTAAGTGACCCCAAGGGAGCTGGCAGCCTGGTCCTGTGTCCTAAAGAAGCTCCAAGTTTGCTGGTGGCAACAGCTTTTGCGTTCGTGAGGGTAGAAAGGCTCTCTGGCAGCTTGAGAGCCTGCTGGCAGCCACATTTGTGAGGGAAGGAGAAACAAATTGCTCTACCTACCATTTTCACCAGGCTCCATGTCTCCTGGGGATTGATCTCTGCTGGTACCTTGCTCCTTCTTGTTCTGCTCTGCAACTTCTTCCTGTGCGATTTCTGGTAGGTTCTGGCACTTCTTCCTCAGAATTACACCCAATATGTTTGTTTGTTTGCTTATTTGTTTTCATTTTTATCTAAAAGTTTTCCTTCTTTCTGAGACAATCTGGCAGCTGATGTCTCTGGTCAGCCATCTTGATTTCTTCCCTCCCTCGCCTACTTTCATGAACCCTGTAACTACATTGGGCCCACCTGCATAATCCAGGATAATTCCCGGTTTTAAGGTCACATGATTAGCAGCATTAATTCCATCTGCAACCTTAATCCCCCTTTGCCATGTAACCTACCATATTTTCAGGTTCTGGGGATTAGGATGTGGACATCTTTAAGAGGCCACAACATGTTTATACAACCACAAATAATTATATTAAAGGAAGTCAAAATCTAACAGTCTTTGGGGCAAACACATGAACATCCACTTAATCCCTAAATGTTAGTGATCCTTTAGGATTCTATCCACTCATCCACTCATGCATTTACCTACTCTCACGGTTTCAGTTGCTACCACTCTATAGACAACTCCCAATTCTATACCGATTCTTCCCTGGAATATGGATTCATATATCCAGTTGCCTCTTTTATATACCCACCTTATTACACAACTGAAAATATCTGCCTCCCAACCGTGTTGTTCTGTATTCTCTAATTTAGTCTACACCACCACCAGGCACATAGTGGAAACCTGGGAGTCTGCTTTGATTCCTCCTTGTTAATTGCC
Source organism: Mirza zaza (assembly GCA_008750895.1). NCBI lineage: Eukaryota > Metazoa > Chordata > Mammalia > Primates > Cheirogaleidae > Mirza > Mirza zaza. The sequence goes on from VSMD01120171.1 coordinate 54,765, forward strand.
TCTTCCTAAATAAATCGACATCTCTGGACTCTTACTTCTACCATTTCTCAAGTTACTTTATTTTCCAAGCCATCACAGTGCAAGATGAAGCAGGCACCATCAAACTCCTTGGAGTCCCTCCCAAGTACTGTACTGTTTCATAGCCCCTGTGCCTGTGCCCACGCAGGCTGCCAGAAATGCCCTTCCTTTTTCTGCGTGGCTGACTCTGACTCATACCCCAGGCTGAGCTAAGTTTCTCCCTCAGGGCTCCCAAAGTTCACTGTGACTATGCCATTGCACATACTTCCTTGTCCTGTAATAACTCCATTGTTTTTCCCCTCTTCTAGATCATGAGAAGCTCCTCAAGAACAGGGACTGTCTTAGTCATCACTTGCCCTCTATTCTAGCACAAGCCAAGGGCATGACAAGGCCTCAACAAACATTTCCTCTAAAAATACTGAATAGATCAGTAGACAATGTCCAGAGGTCTTAGAAGAACTTAGAGTTCTGTTCTATTTAGATGCTATAAGGATTTAGCATTTCAAAACACAAAAAGCATTTTGTGCTATCTGGAAGTAACTGAAAAATGCAAGGTGCTATTAATAGGAATGCTAATAAGTTTGTCCTGTAGGAAGCAGTAGATTTGGTAGTAATAATCTAACTATGCATATCATAATGACATCACTTCACAATTGATTTAAACTCATCTGTTCAATGATTTGGGCCTTTAGCTGGACAGCAAATCTTCAAGCCAAGTCTATATGGTAGGGCTGAGATTGGAAGTGGCTCTGAGACAGCGTGCACCAAACTCTCACTGCGCTCCCAGCAGCCCCACAGTCTCACCGAGGGGCTGCCACAGTGAAGGCAGGAGAGTGATCAGGAGGATGCTATCCATACTCAGCCAGGAGCACTGGAGTTAGGGACCCTGAGTAAGAAGAAATGATTCTGAAACTAGTTTGTCAAGACCTGGGGGAAAACCATCTTGACTCTGAATGTGCTTAAGATTTAGGACAAATTACCTCAGGAATCTGTCAGGCCTCGATCTCACGAGTAGGGACTGTTGGGCAGATGTATTGGATCTATCTCTCCCAATCTATTTGCGAGCCTGGCGGCAGAGGATTATGTACAAGGACTTGGTAAGACTGTTTTGTTAAGACAGAAATCTTCTTAAATTAATTGGCATGGTAAATATTTTTAAACACTTAAAAGTTATAACTTTTTTTCAATTCAGGATTGAGGCATTTTGTTTAGTCTACTAATATTCTGTTACATTGAGTAGGATGATAACTGAAAGCTGAGACATGGAGTAAATTGCATTAGGATGGGGAATAATCTCCAAGAACATTGCCTTCACTTCCTCTGCTGGAAATGAAATGATTAGCCTGCCCACTAGTGATATTTTTGCCACTTTAGAACAGATTGACCATGGAGCCTCAGCCTGACAAATGTACCCGAAAGTCTGATATACCCCCAGGAAGTGCAATGAAGGATCAATTCACTTTGTCCATTCTCAATCTCATCTTTTACTGCTCTGAGAGTCCCTAAAGGATCACATTTTCCTTTCCCCATTTTTCATATAACATAAATTGATACTTTATTTTCCTCAAGAAATATTCTACCTCTATTGAATTCAACTTTATCTTAGAATGTTCAACACTTTTATATACATAGAAGATTAATTACATGGTGAGCAATCGGCATTCCAATATCATAAATCAGATTATTAATAAGTAGATAAAATTAAAATCCACTACAAAAGTTAAATTACTAAATAGATGACTAAATGAACTCATAAATATATAATTACTAAATTACCAAGTAGAAAAAATTAAGATGTACATTATAAGCAGATAAACAAAATCTCCAAATCCCCAAATAAAACATTATTTATTTGTTTCCTGCTGGATTATGTATTGTTGAAACAGTCAAGTGATATAAGTAATAAATTCTTTCTCTTGTGTTACCAGATTAACAAATATGAAATAATTAGAATAGTGTCTAGCACATAATAAGCGTTATATATTTACTATTTGTATTATTATTGTTTTTATCTCATTAAGATAAACATAAGAAATTCCCAGTGAAAATCTACTAGTCTTTTAATGAATACAATAAGAGTTTCTTTAGCATTCTTGGCAAGATTTGGGGGGACAGACAGATTAGTTATTTGCAAGTTTATTGCATATAACATTTCCTCCAATTTATTGAACATTTAACATTGCCAAATATTTGTTTAAGTGTTTAAATTATTTCGCACATTTAATCCTCACAACAACCCAAATAAGGGAGGTTTATAAGCCTCATTGCATAGAAAAAAAAATAAGGCATAGAGAAGCATGAATTTATAAAGCCAAGGCCCCCCATACTCAAGGCCCATGTTTCTAACCTTTTCCATATCTCCAGGGTTTATGAGAATTCACTCCAAAGAGGATTTATAATGTGGCTATAAGTGGTTGATTTGCTTTTTTCAGTTCAATTCAGGAAATATTGGTTTAACATTTATTGGCATGTCAATAAACTTGATTCTATGCATCAACTCCATCCAACCTATCTATTATACCAGCACATGAAGGTTATGTTAGATTGTGTCCCCTAGGGAAACTGTGAATAGATGAAGTTTTCTTTGAGGTTTGAGTCTCCTTAATAGTCATTAATTTCCTTTTTATATGCTATATCTAATTTTTCCCATTCTTGTACTCAAAGTGTTCACAACATATTTCATGCATTTAGATGGGTCTTTATACTAGGATATAAGTGACTGCTTCCCCAACATTTCTTGGTCTATGATATTTAAATAATTATGACTCATTGGTTAACTTATACTGAACATGTATGAGAAATCCATTTGCAAGGGCCTGCAGGAGATTGTTAAAAATCTCTGAGAACAGTCAGACCTATGCTAGAAAACAAGCAAAGGATCGCTGGAGAAATGCAGTATAGGTCATGGCTGTGACTGAGGAAACAGACTCAGACTTTAAAGTTAAGGCACCAACCAAGTGAATTAGTAACAACTTACTGTTAACCTGAGGTTGAGCATTTGTGTAATCCCTGTTTTAACCAACTAAGGATTGAGTAAGAATCAGATGTGCTTAGAGCTGAGCTGTAGAAATACATGTAATTTGGATTGTTCATTTTTATTTTATCTATTATGTATAGTGTTGTGTTTTGTTCTCCGAAGTACGTTTTATGAAGGATGTTGGCAAACAAACATGTGCCCTCCCGAAGGCAGATGGCTGGGATCTGTGAATCATGTCACACAGAACATGACTGAGCTCCCTGGGTTTCCTTAGCCTGAGGAAGAGAAGAACAGGATCAACAGCATTCAAATATTTGAGGAACCTTTCACTTAGTTTTGAGTAACTCCAGGAAGCAAATGAAGATAGAGGAAATAGTGAGGAAACACTTTTTATTCAATTTAACAAATGTTGTTGCTAGCAATTGGAGCTATACAGTGAAGATGGTAGTACGTTCACTGTCATTAGAACAGAGTCATAGAAATACATTCAAAGGATCTTTTGGAAGTGCCTGTCACACACTTCTCCTTTCCCTAGTGAGGAAACAGCACCTCAAAGAAGTTGTGTGGCATGCTTAAGGTCATACAGATGTTAGTGGAGAGCCAGGACTGTGTGGCATGCTTAAGGTCATACGGGTGTTAGTGGGGAGCCAGGGCTGTGTCCTCAGGTGTTTCCGCTGAAAGCGACTGGTGGCGGTGTCATGCTGGGTGCAATGCCACAGAACAGACGCCAGATTGAACATGGCTAACCCTCAGAGAGTCTGCTGCTTTTAATTTGGGGGGTTATTTAGTTTACACACTTGTTTAAGACTGAATTTTGTCGTTGTAAGTATCATTTCTATCTGGGAGTGACTCAGTTATTCATGTGACAGAACTAACAATGCATTCTAAAAGGCACCATATATTCCCCTGGGGGAGGTGAACATGGGCACAGTACAGAGATGTTTTTAGAAGCCTCTAGAGAATTCAAAGGTGGTCCCTTTTCAGGCTACTAAGAGTTCAAAGTGCTGTCACTCTTGGGATATGGATGCTTAGCAGGGATGGCATTCTAATAATGCAATTTTAGAACAAAGGAATTAGAGGAAAATGGGGAAAGAAGGTTTTCCTAGATCATTTCTTTGTCTTAAAATCATAGTTATTAATATATATTTATCCTGTCTGGATGATATAATGGTCAGAAAAATCTTTCATTTTCTAACTCATATACTTTCATTACCTTGTAAATTCATGTTCTAACCCTCAACTCACAAGTTCCAGGCTAAAATTTCCCTTACCTGTGAGTGTATGAAAGATGAGATAATCACAAGCTTAAAGTTTTATAAGTGATTCTAATCCGGCTACAAGTAGGTAGTATTCTATTAATACAATGTTGATAATAAAAATACCAATAACATTTATTGCATAAAAATTGTATGCTAGGCCATGTGATAAATATTTTATATTCAATATATTATAACTGGTGATTTGATACTATTATAATTGCTAATTATATTTTTGCTAACCCAACTTTTAAAAAAAGAATAATTAGTTCTCAAACAGATTAAGGACTTGCAAAAGTCACACAGCTGGGAGTAGCCAAGGTGGGTTTCAAGCCCACATCTACTTGAATGAGAGAGAGTGAAAAGGAGAGTGATAAAGAAAGGAGGGCTAGGGAACAAGAATTGCTTTTGAAAGAGTAACTTTGAATATGACTAAGTCTGTCTGTTTATTATATTTGTTATAATATGCTTATCATACCATTCATTCAGAGAAAAAAAATTCCTCTCTGATTATCTCAAGGGAATGATCAAAACTGTTTATGCTACCCCTTAGCATTCTGTCATATAAACCATCATAATTAATTTGATTTTACTCATTTCTGAATTCTTTTTTTAAAAGAAAAATGTTTATTGAGCGGCTGGTATATGCCAGGGCCTGTACGACGTATAAAGAACATAATGTGGAGCAAAACAGACACGGTCTTTGCTCTCCAATCTATCACCCTAGCAGGAGAAACAGACATCAGTTAAATAATTCCAGAAATAAACATGCCATTACCAACTGAGATGCATGCTAAAGACATGGTGTAGGAACATGGTGCCATGAGGGTTTATAACAGGTGTGTTGGTCCAGGTTCTCCAAGAGGCAGACACCAAAGATTTGTTGGGAAAAAGGGGAGAGAGGCAGCAGGAGCTAGGAGAGTCATCAGATCACAAAGCAGGCCTACGCCCCTCAGGAAGCACCCAAGCCAGAGTCACTGGTCAAAGGCATTTTCCCTCTCCCTGCCGAGTTCTGTCGCTGCCTAGGAGCAGCCTCTGGGAAGCGAGGATCAGAGAGATGCAGCAGTGGAGTCTGTTACTCTCCCTGCAGTCAGAGATCCAGGAGGCACCTCCTCTTGGTGACCACAATAGGAAAGTGACATGGAGTGACAAGAAACACTTCCCTAAGGAAGTGATAGTTACTGGGTTTGAAAAAGGGCTGGCCCTCACAAGGTGAAAGCGATGAAGGGGCGTGTGGGGACTCGATTTTATAAGGTTTGAACTCTGTGAAATACTTTATAAAATACCTGTCAGTTTTGCAGGGCCTTCCCACAAATCCCCATGACAAGAGAGTACAAGGTGGGGAAACCCTGGAATTAGACCAACGGGACAATCCTTAGGGATTCCTGGCCCCTAAGGAAAGACCAGACTGCCTGTTAGGCACTTGTCTTCCAAGATTTAGTCCTTGTCCTATTGTTAGCTTTCTAGAAATTACCACCTAATCTGTAAAGCTAGGATCATGTCATTAATTAACTAACACACTTCAGTGATTGGTTGAATAAAACATAAATTAGGGGAAGGTGCTACATTTATTCAGTTAGCATAATGTTTTTCTTCACCTGCCATAGTTTCACTAAAATGACTGTAGGTTAATCACAAATAGAATTGTGTCCCCTCTGAGTGTAATAGATATTTTTGAAACAACACAAATAACCCATTAATAGGAATCGGATCATCCATCTGACTTTGGAGGGCCCCGGCTGTAGCATCCAGTTCTCCAAGTGTCCCCTTTTGTCCCCTTAGCATGCCCACTGTGCTCGATTCCCTGGTCAGTATGGTTTGTAATTGGTGTCTGACTTGCTTTAAAATGCATATTTTTAGAATATACTTTATATTTTCAAAATCAGAATATAAGAAGTCCAACACTTCATATTCACAAAACTCAATAGAACCTGACATGATTGATTAAACAGGTCAGAGTCAGAAAAGTTTGTTGATTAGTTTCCATTTGTGACTTAGATGTATGCAATATGAATTCCTAATTCGCCTGGTAGGTTTCACGGTGGACGTGAGTTTATCTCAGATGACATGTTGTGCTAGTCCGTTTTGCATTGCTCTACAGGAACTCCTGAGACTGGGTAACTTACAAAGAAAGTGTTTATTTGGTTAACAGTTCTGCAGACTGTATAAGAAGCATGATGCCAGCATCTGCTACTGGTGAGGGCTTCAGGGAGCTTCCAATCAAGGCAGTAGACAAAGGGGGAGCAGGCATGTCATGTGGTGACAGGAGGAGCAAAGAGAGAGGAAGAGGTGCCAGGTTCTTTTAAACAACCAGCTCTGATGTGAACTAACAAAGTGAGAACTCACCCATTACTGCAGGGAGGGCACCAAGCTATTCATGAGGGACCCGCCCCATGACCCAGACACCTCCCACCAGGCCCCACCTACAACACTGGGAATCAAATTTCAACATGAGACTTGGAGGGGCCAAATACAAATGATATCACACATCTAACTGGGTGTCTTATGTAACAGATGGATAATAACCACTCTACATCCTTTATTTGGGGGAACAATGAATTTTAGATCTGAAAGCAGGATCTATCAACCCTAAATCTCCAGGACAACATTCTTTGTATTTGAGTATAACAACTGAGTATTCTGACTTTTTGGCTGAACTGCAGGTGTCAGGAGTTGGTCTCAGCATGAACCACTGTGAGGCCTGAGGCTCTATTGAAGCACTTGTACATTTGAAGACCTCTGGACCCGCCCTTATTCAAGACCCTCCTGGACCACTGCCCAGTTCCCCATCTGACTTGTCTTCCTGCCTACCTGCTTGACTGGCTTTAGTCCTGCTATAAAAGTGACTATTCTAAATCTCAAAAATCTAATCATGCTATTTCCCTACTTGAAATTATTTAACATCTTGGCAGTGCTTTCTGGCTAAAAGTCCTAACTCCTTGGCCTGGCATCAGCCCTTCATGATCTGGTCCCTCTCTGTCCCTCCAACTTCACTCCTTTCCACACCACGTGCCCAGGCTCCACACCATGCACAGACCCAGCTCACCAGTTCCCAGACATGCTGCACCACTCTCATCTCTGGCTTTGCACCTGCTGTTCCCTCTGCCTGCAACTCCCTTCCCATCCCTTCTTCACCCAGGCTGACTCCTGATCACCTTTTAGGATACAGCTCTGTTGTTTTCCCCTTGAAGATGCCGTCTTTGCTTTGACATTTGTGCCCAGCTTTGGCTGTGTGCTTTACCACGTGTCTGTGCACCTTGACGTCCTTGTTTTTCAAAAAAGACCCTTTTTAGATAAGATTTACATGCCAAAAAAAAAAAAAATCACACACTTAAATGTAAAATTCAATAGATTCTATTACATTCACAGAGTTGGGCAACCATCACCACAATCTAATTTCAGAACATTTTCATCAGCCCGAGAGAAAACCCCAAACCCACGGTTAGTTAATCCTCTTCTCTCAACTCTCCCAACCGGAGGCAAGCACTGACGCACTTTCTGTGTCTACTTATTTGCCTACTCCACACGTTTCATATGAAGGGAATCCTATAGCACATGGTCTTTGGTGACTGGTTTCTTCCACTTAGTATGTTTTCAGGATTCATCCATGTTACAGTATATATCGGTCTTTCATTCCTTTTTATGGATGAATAATATTCCATTGTATAGATATGCCATATTTTGTTTATTCATTCATAATTTGATAGATATTTGGGTCGTTTTCATTTGTTTTTGCTTTTAGGGATAATGTTGTAATGATCTTTTATGTACAAATTTTTTGGGGACCTATGTTTTCATTTTTCTTGCATATATACCTAGGAATGGAATCACTGAGTCATATGGAAACTTTATATTTAACATTTTGAGAAACAGCCAAACTTTTGCCCATACTGGCTGCACCATTTTACATTTTCACTAGAAATGTATGAGGGTTCCAATTTCTCCACATCCTCAACACTTATTTTCTGGGTTTTTTATAAATTTTGTTTTGTTTTTTATTATAGCCATCCAAGTGAGCATGAAGTGCTATCTCAATGTAGTTTTGATTTGCATTTCTCTAACGACTAATGATGTTGAGCATTTTTTCATATGTTTATTGACAACTTGCATATCTTCTTTGGAAAAATGTCTGCTCATATCCTTTGCCAATTTTTTAATTGGGTTATTTGACTTTTACTTATTAAGTGTTTATTACATATTCTGGATACATGGTCTTTATCATTATAAAATTATATAATTTCTAAATATTTTCTCCCATTGTATGGTTGTAGCTTCAGTTCTTTATAGTATTGTTTGTAGCACAGATGTTTTTCATTTTGATGAATTCCATTTCATCTATTTTTTTCTTTAGTTGCTTATACTTTTGGTAGCATATCGTAAAAGCTTTTACTTAACACAAGGTCATGAAGATTTACTCCTACTATTTTTCTAAGAATTTTATAGTTTTAGCACTTCTGCTTAGGTCCTTGATTCATTTTAAGTTAATTTTCTTGTGTGGTATAAGAAAGAAGTTCAACTTCATTTTTTTTTTATGCAGGTATTCAGTTTTCCCATACCATTTGTTGAAAGACTATTCCTTCCCCCATTGAAGTGCCTTGGCACCATTGTCAAAAGTCAATTGACTATAAATGCAAGGCATTATTTATAGACTCATAATTATGTTCCATTGATCTGTGTATCTATACTTATCATTAGTATCATAATAGTAATTACTATAGGTTTATAGTAAATTTGATTTCAGGAAGTATCAGTCCTCCAATTTTGTTCTTTTTCAAAAATAGTTTTGGTTATTCTTTCATCTTTGCATTTTCATAATACCAGCTGGGATTTTGGTAGAGATTATGTTGAATCTATAGATCAATATTAACTCACTCTTCTGATTAATAAATATGGGATCCCTTTCCAATTATCTAGGACTTCTTTAATTTCTTTCAATAATATTTTCTAGTTTTCAGAGTACAAGTGTTGAATTTTCATTTACATTTGGGTCTCAAAATTATTAAACCTTCAAGTGGCTACACTTCCCCTCTCCATGTGAGACCTCACTTTTCCCTAACACTTCACTCCTGCAATCCCTGCAGGCTCCTGGCCTTTTCTCCCTCCCTTTGACCCCCATAACTAATTAAATCTGTACAAGTCTTTGGTGAAAATAGTTTCCTTTAAAGTTACTCCTTCAAAGTCCCCCTTAAGGCATTCTGTGTCACTTTAGCCTGGCCTGCCATTTCTCCATGAAGTTGGAAGAGGTGAACTATTTTTATAAGATTAAAAAATCTTGTAAGACCTAAATCTACTTTAATACCACAGAAAAAAGACTCGATTTTGAAGTACGAGTTGGGAGGGGATGGAAAGTGGAGAAGTTTCTCTATCATGTAGCTGGGGGGAGAGATCAAGGATGCTTGTGGCCTGCTCCTCCCAGAGAGAAGCTCTAGCCTTTGAGTGTAAGCTGTCTCTTGGCCTTGCCTGCCTGTGGTAAAGCTTCTATCCTGCTGAGCTGGCATGGGAAAGGGGAAACAGGTCATGACTCAAATGCTAGACTCTTGCTGTTCTCACTGCAATTTAGTAGATTTTCTTGAATAAGTGTTTCTCCATTGGTTATATGAACCATTTCTAGACAATTTAAATAGTTGTTTTATCATTTTAACCAGTTATTGTTTCCCTGGCAAGAGTGTCCATGGAGCTCTTCCGGCCTCTCATTCTGAAAGTCACTATGCTGCATTCCCTTTGTAATGCATTTGCCTCTGTGTCATCCTCATCTGCTTTTGTGTTGCTCTTTTCTATTAGGCTGTGAGGTCTCTGTGTTTAGGACTCTCTCTTATTCTTTGTTGTGCTGCCCAACACCTAGCCCAATGCCAAGTGCAGCATAGGTGCTGAATAAATGCATGCTGAATGAATCCAGGTATGCAGACCTCTGGAGTTTCTCCGAGGTGTGGCAGTGCATTGGAGAAGGGGCTTCCCTTAAATGAGAGAAAGAATTTTTTCCAATCCTTTGAAATGTCATGGTGAATATTTATTCAGTCTGAAAGTCCTGCTTAGCCTACTTAGTGGGCTATGTGGCTCAGATGTCAGTCCCCAAATAAACTTGAACTGTTCAGTTTTATAGACTGTAAGATTGTCTGTCAATCTGGAAAAGTAGAGAGATGAAAATAGCATCCATGGACATTATTCTATGAATCATGAAAAGGAAACATGTATCAAATCACCTAAATTCCTTGCTTCCCACCTTTAGCTATCTTTTTGTCTTCTAATGACCCCCCAAATCAGGAATAAACTGGAAACCTGCTGAGAAACAAGTTTTTCTTCTTAAACATTGAACAAGTAGGAGCACATTTTACCAAAAAGCTAGAGAAAAGATGATGAAGAAGTTTGCATGTGTTAGACCTCACTTAGGAGCATTTTTCTAACTCAAAACAAATTCCTCCTTTTGGGAGATGGCCCCAGTATACACAGGTATACCCTGGTGGCCATGCCCTCTGGACACAGCTCTATAACTGGGACAGCCAGATTCTATCTTTCAGAAATTAAAACTCAGAATGGAGAGTCAAGAGTCAGAGTGGGTCCTCGACAGAGTCACTCAGTGTGGTGCTCTGTGGAGAAACTCCACCCCTTGCCTCTCAGGGTCCTGTGGACCCAAAAGGAGAGACATTACCCTCCCAATAAACTCCTCATTTGGCTTAAGGAAACCAGAGTCAGGTTCTCTCATTAGCATCTCTTCAAAAACAGCTCTAGTGAGTTGTAACTGAGATACAAACTGCACATATTTAACATTTACAATGTGATGAGTGTGAACACAGGCAAACCCTGTGGTATCATCACTCCAATCAAGGTCACAGGCATATCCATCACCGCCCAAAGTTTCCCTGTATCTATTTAGTTTTTGATTGTTTATCTACTCTCTCAACAAATTGTGAAGTGCACAGTACTGTTATTAACCATAAGCACTGTCATATTGTTCCCTATCATCTTTCTGTATTAAATTTTTTGCTTTTGTTATGTGCTCACTAGTGGCCTCTACTGGCTGAAACTGGATTTATCCTTCCCTCACACACACACACACACACACACACACACACACACACACACACACACACAAAGAAACACAGCCACAGAGAGTTTTAGGGCCTTAGTATGTATTTGAGGCAACAACAACAAAAAAACGTTATTTGGAATCTGTCTGGAGTCTTTACATCATCAGGATGCCAGAAACAGATAGGCAGGAGCCAAAGAAACGGAGGAGGGCTGCTGAGTAGCATAGCATAAGGACAGATGGCCAGACCCCTAGCAGAAACTGAATAGTAAAATCTCTCTACCGACACTGTGCATCTGAGGGCACGTGCTGAGAGCCTGGAGAGCAGACCACAAGTGAGACTGCAATGGATTGCCCTTGAATGTGTTTTTCATTGCTTCCTGCAGACTCTGCCCGCACTCTGCTTGCCTCCTGGCCAACTGTGGTCTCCTCTGCCCTAATTACCGTTAGCAGCTTCTGTGGGAGGTGAAGTGGCTGAGTGAAAAGCCTCAGCTGTCAGACTTGGACTAAAGTCCCATTTCCACCACTGACTAGCTGTGAGATCCTGAGAAAGACACGTGGCCTCACTAAACCCCAGTCTCCTTATCTGAAAATAAAGAAATCTGTTTCATTGGATAGTCATGAGGATTGAATGGGGTCTTACCAATGTAGCAATGATGAATGGTCTGCAAGTACATAAAAGTGTATCTTGAAAAATAATTAGTATGTTTAGCTACTAGAGTCCTATGAATGTATAATTATGAGCTGAGACCACAATATCTCAAGTTTAATCTATGTTAAAATGGTGATTTGACTCCCAATATAAAGTAATATTTATTTCAGCCTACTTGTGGGACATAAATGATTCATTCAAAATAGTAATTAACACAATATGTTCTATTATTCCAACTGTATTGATAAATATATATGGGCATATTACAGCTTTGAGAGGAATTTCATGATGATTACTAAATCTGGTATCAAGTCATTATGAAAATTATGCTATGATAATAAGCTTGTCCAGCCTAGTTAATAGGAATACGGGGAGAGCTTTTTTTCTCCCTAGAAAACTAAAAAGCACATGGGATATAATAGGTGCTAAAAGTGGGTAATTATATCTTCAGATGGTGATCTCCTCTAGGTATGGCCCAAACTTTTTCATACTTGTACCTCCATTAGCAGTAACTAACAGGGCTTCCTCCTGTTAAATATATGTTTAATGAATGAAAGATGAAAGGAAAGAAAAAAAGAGGAAGAAACAAAAGAAAAGCTCACCTGGGTTGAGTTCACCTTCTCCAATACCCTCTCCGTGTCAGTGCCCTCAGACCAGCTCTATAACTGCATCACAACTTTCCCATCCTGCGTCTATTTCCTCAGCGTCCAGCACTCTGGAATTATTTTGTAACTGTGGTGTTGATGCCCATGGACAATTTAATTAGGTCACTTCCTGGATAAAATTTCCTTGGGAGTAGCATTTATTTGCTTTAGAGAAAAATACAGTATCAACTCACAGTGGTTGTCCGTGTGAGGATCCCTCACTCCTGATAGGGCATCAGGGACCTGTTCCATAAATGGGGCTCCCCTGGACCCACCTGCCTTCCCTTCTGCCTGGCTGTGGCAGGGCACTCAGTCTGAGCCCTGTTAGCACGCAGTCACCACACCGCCTGGTCACTTTAGGGAGGAAATAATTAAACAGAATAAACTTGGAAAAACTATCAAGTTTTTCATAGCAAATTATTCATTCTCATTTAATTGAATCTTAACCTTCGACTTTTTCCTCCCTTTTTCTTACCACATACTTTTCCACCCTACAGTTAGTTGCCATGAGATGATTTGCATCTCCCCTATAGTCATAAATTAGTCATATCCTATCTATAAAATGACCTTATTTTGAGAGAAAATAGTTACAATAAACAATGCCTATAAATCAGCTGATGCTTTAGTCCAGGATTTTAAATAATTCATGAATTTTCCTGATTTACATGGAGCTTTGGAGGATGACTGAATCCATGGAGAGAGAGCTATTTCTTGAGAGCTGTATTTCATTAGTAGTTTTCCACCAGTTTGAAAAATATATATTATAGGAACCTGGAAACTAAGCATGGCAAGTAGTATGAGACCAGGCTTTCTGGTTGAGAAAAGATTCTGCACTCTAGAAAAAATAATGCTAATTCATTGAGAGTCAATTTTAATCTTATTTTTTTCTTCAAGAGTTATGGGAGTGAGTTTCTTCTTTAAATACTATAGTTTTTGCTTTAAATATCCTAAGTATGGATTATTTGTGGTTTCCAAAATTTATTAGGATGTTGTCTAACTCCATTTTATTCAAACTTCAAATGTATGACTGCCTTGCTGCATAAGAAAAACTCTAATGTGGCATTAAAAGTTTTTGTTTTTGATAAATAGGGTTTTAAGTACAAGAAATGTTATTTAAGTTACATGTGAAAAGAAATGAACAGTTTTTACTGATCCATAGCAGTGAGACAAAATGGCATTTAACTGACATTAATATATCCGGAATCGCTACTACTATTGTGCGTAGAAAACATATTGGTATTTTGGGGTTCTATTGTTACCAACTGCTGAGTGTTATACAATCACTGAGTAATAGAGTTTAGAGGGACGTTAACTGTCTACTTATTCAATCCCTCTTTAGAGCCTCAATAAAGTTAGGTATTTGCCCCAAAACAAAGAAATTGTTTCATAGCAAAATATTTATTACCATATTATGAGATCAAATTTACTCAAGAAATGATAGAAAGAAGAAATAGAATAAAAATCAGAGAAGAATTGAGAGGAAGTTAAAAAAAAAAAAAACTTCCACCTTTAAGATAGGCCATCCAGTTCAGACAGAAACAGATTATTTCAGGTAATTTAAGTTTATTCCAGAAACAGAAAAAAATAGAGAATTTTCTAACTCATACTGTAAGGTCAGCATAATACTGGTGCTAAAACCAAACAAAAAATAGTATAAAATTAAAAATATATTAGCTCTGCTTATGAATGTAGATAAGAGTCCAAATAAAATGATAAACTATTAAGCATAGCTGTATTTTGAAATAATAATACATTTTGGCAAACTAGAGTTTAACTGAAGAATTCACGGATAGCTCAATAATGTGGAATCTATTGATGCCATTTACCATATTATGAGATTAAAGAAAAATATGATGATCTTGGTAAATGCTAAAAAAAAAAATCGTTGTTAAATTAATCATCACTTTCTAATGGAAAAACCAAAACATCTTGGCTAGATAATAGAAGCATTTTATAAATTAATAAAATATCTTTATGAAAAACATATAAAAGATAAAAGTCAATGGGCAAATATCAAAAGCATCACCATTACAGTCAGGTACAGAACGAGACAATCTACTCCTGTACCTAGTTCTTAACCTAATTCCTAGGTATTAGCTAACATATCAAGGCTTAAAAAATTATATCCATATTGGAAAAATATCAGTAAGTTCTCATTATTGCCTAAAATAATCTAAAAAATCTATTAAAACCAATAAAAGATTTTTGTAATTTTGTAGTTTTATAATAAAACTCAATAATTTTCCATACTCTAGTATAACCAATATAAAAATGTAATAAATGATTTTCTAACAGGAAAAACAAAATAAATCTATAAAATGCCTAGGAAAAAACTTAAGAAATATGTAAGATCTTTTTGAAGAACAATATTTGAATTTAATTTTTAAATATTTTAATATTTAGTTTTAAATATTTTAATTTAATATTTTAAATATAATTTTAAAAGTAATGTGTAATATAAAATATATACAATTTATTGAATTTTGTAAAGACATCAAACATTTCCAAAAAACAATCGACCCTTGAGCAACCTGAGGGTTAATGGCACCAATTCCCTGTGCAGTCCAAAATCCACATATAACTTTTAACTCCTCCAAAACTCAACTACTAATAGCCTACTGTTGACTGGAAGCCTTCCTAATAACATAGCAGTCAATTAACACATATTTTGTACATGTATTCTTACAACGAAGTAAACTAGACAAAAGGAAATGTTATTAAGCAAATTATAAGGAAGAAAAAATACATTTACTATTCATTAAGTGGAAATGGATCATCATGAATGTCTTTGTCTTGAACATCTTCACATTGAGTGGGCTGAAGATGAGGAGGAAGAGGAAGGATTGGTCTTGCTGTCTTAGGGTTGGCAGAGGTGGGAGAGGTGGAGGAGTGGGAGGGGAGGCAGGAGAGGCAGGCACACTCCACTCAGTGTAATTTCTATTGAAAAAATCTGCATGCAAGTGGACATGTGCAATTCAAACCTATGTTGTTCAAGGGTCAACTGCAGTCTTATTTATTTAATTACAGTCAAACCCCCTCAAAGGATTTTCTTAATGGAAATTGTATGCTTGATTTTAAGTTTTCTAAAGAGAAAATCTATGAGCATTGCAAAGAATATTTTGAAAAAATAATGAGAGCATACTTAAAATTACGTTAATGAAAAGTGCATGTATTATTTTAATAGATCACAAATCACTAGGAAACAGTAGAAAGTGAAGAAACAGAGATTCATGTACATATGTAGTGTATCTGATAAATTGGCCATTTTAAATCAGTGAGGAAAAGATCAACTATTCGAAGAAGGCTGACAACCACCTATGCTTTAGAGGAAAATAAATTAAGATATCTGTGTCATACTGTATACCAAAAGTAAAGTCCAGATAAATTAATGAGTAAATATAAAATTTCAGAGAAGGAAAAATGTCTTAAATAAGACAACAAATATTCCTCAGTTTGGAAACAACTGACAGTTTTGACTACATGTCAAAAGGTGTTATGAACAAAATTAAAAGCCAATGAACTAAAGAAAACAATTCAGATATGTATATATGAAAATAAATAACCTCAAAGAAAAATAGATAAAAGTGATAAATAGGTAATTTCCAAAAAAGAAAATTAAAAAATGTCTTATAAGCATATGAAAATATCATCAATGTCACTACTAATCTCAAATGCAATTTGAAACACAATGAGATAATATTTTTTCCTCACTAGATTGACATAACTTTAAAAGATTAATAACATCTAGTGGTGGCATTCTAATATACTATTGATAAGAATATAAATTATCATGGCTTTTGGAATGCAATTTGGGTCTGTCTATCAAAAACAAGAATAAAAATGTTCAGGTGAAATACTTGTATATATCAAAATACCACATTGCACCCTGTAAATATATACAATTATTATTTGTCAATTAAAAATAAAATTAAAAAAGAAAAAAGTACTTGTGAATGTGCATAAACATATATGCAAAGATGGGTACATGTTTTTATAGCAAAATATTGGGGGCTAAATATACACCAGCAGGAAAATGAATATGTTTCTTATGATACATCCATTTATTCATACCAGAGAATACTGCTGAATGGTTAAGTAAATGAGATAGATCTACATTTCTGGCATGGAATCATTTCCAGGGTATAAATATTGAAGTGACAAACATAAGTTGCAGAAAGTAAGTGTAGGGTAAACCATATAGTTAGAAAAAGAAAACAAAAACAAATTAGGGGTGTGTGTATACTTATTTAATGCAAATTAAAGAATATATTGAAAGTTTGTCCATCAAAGTGTTGACTGTGGGAAGGTTGCGGGTAGAGTGGGACACCAAAGAAAAACTTGTCTTTTTTTTTTATATTTCTCTATTTGTCTCAGTCACTTATGTTGCTACAAAGGAATACCTGATGCTCAGTAATCTATAAGGAAAAGAGGTTTATTTTGCTCGTGGTTCTGCAGGCTGTATAAGAAGCATGGTGCCAGCATCCACTTCTGGCGAGGGCTGCAGGCTGCTCCAGCAGGGGAGGCTGCCTGCGCAGATCGTGTGGGGAGAGAGGAAGGGAGAGAGAGGGTAGGGGCATGCCAGGCTCTTTTTGTAACAACCAGCTTTCATGGGAACTAATAAAATGTGAATCCTCCCGCACACTGGGCATTAACCCATTCATGAGGAATCCACCTTGTGACCCAAGCACCTCCCACCAGGCCCCACTTCCAACGCTGAGGATCACATTTCAACATGGGGTTTTGAGGTCAAACATGGAAACTCTACCACTGTCATTTATATCTTTACTGTGTGATGTGTTCACTTATAGGATTGAAACGAAATAAAAATAGAAAACAAACTCTCAGATAAGATATACTTGATATCTTTGAAATCTTCTAAAGGACAAATGGCTAAGACAGAATTTAAAGTAACAAGAAAGAGATGGGTAGTGGCAAAGCTTTCAAATAGGAATATATTAAATAAGGTTTAACAAAAGCCAGACCACTAGCTGGTTTTCATTGTGCTTCATAATACAGCTTTAAAAAAATCCAGTATGCATATATTATAGCTACTTCAAATATGTCAAACCGTATTTTACAGCATTTGGTGTATATGGTAACCCTCCGTAAGTAAGATCATTCAGTCAACCGGAATTTTTCTTTGTGAAATGAGAATCAGAACTACTACTTTCGATGACAAGTACCTAAAATAGAGGTGATAGCTTGTTGTTCTGTTGGTTCTAAGTAATCAGCACTGTCAAGCCTGCAGTAGAATAGAATGGCAAGGAAAACATATGCTCTGTTTAGTCCAGCAAATTCTCTACCACAACAAGTTAAGTTTCCTCTTGGTGGTCATAACTTCAGGCAGAAAGATTAATTTGACATACAAGAAAGAAGATACATTACAGCTTGAAAAGGAGAAACTGGAATTCATTTTAGCAAACGAAGAAAGAGCAGGCTGCACTGTGGCCTCATAACTCATGCACAGTAAGACTCTCTCAAGTGCTTTCTTATAAATTAGGAAGGAACACAGTGTTTTTTACTAAGTGTCTCAATAAAAAAAAAAAAATCACGTTCTTTAAACCAGTGCTGGGAGAAGCTTGAAAAGAGGGGCTGGGATTATGAGCAAGGGATATGGTAATTAAAATCCCTTCAAATGTAAATCCAAACAGGACTGAGAGAATGTTGTCATCAACCTCTTTCCAGCTTTTTTAGACAGTCTCTTTAAACTCTTTTGACAGTCTTTTCGACCAATTCTTTCATTAGTTGAGAAAACTAAGGATTTGATAGGTAAAATGACTTGGCCACAGGCACATGGCTAACTTGTGGTAGACATAAGTCATAGTATATCTGAAGCAGTATTTCTATGTCTAATAGGTTTTGGAGCATTTGTATTAGCAAAATGCAAGAAAAGGACTAGAGTTTGTTGGTGAATTTATGCATTCTCTTATCATTCATTGATGCAGTCATTAGCAAGCATTTACTACAAGATAGGTACTTTGCTGCACATCAGAATATGAAACAAAAAATGAATAAAAGCCTCAGATTGCAGTGGGCTCAGAGTCCCTGCGGGTAGTCATGAAGGAAAGATTGTAGGAATTGTCATCAGTCTATGGGTCGCATTACTGTGTCAGATGAGGACACATTTTCTAGTCCTTTCTCTCTGTCCATCAAAATGGGGTGTCTCTGACGCCCTGTTCTACACAAGCACTAGCACTGTGAAGACTTCCCCATTCTGCTTCTGTATGAAAGGAGGTATACTAAGTAGACATAGCATTATGTTGAATAAATATGACAATTTCCTCCTTTTATAACAGCTCTTTACTGTATTTTCCAAAGGTATTATGAAAACCAGATGTGGGAATTAAAATACAATGAAAAGTTATCTGACTTAAAGTTATTTGACTTAAATTCCAGCAGAGGAACCCATTGGTTTGTAACCACAAATAAAAAAATATCTAAGGGTTTGGCTGTTTTTGAGTCATCATCTAAGGCATACTGGTTGATGTCTACCCGATTGCATGGAATGAATTATTAGTGATCTTTTAGTATTATTTTCCTATCTTAAATGATGTTCATAATCAAATTCTTCATTTAGTCTCTGAATGTTCTTCAGAGATAACTGAACCCTATTTTGAGTTTTTCTGTCCTCTAAGAACACAAACTGCCCTGCTCAGAAAACAGCTACATCACCCTCTTTGGGCTTGTTTCAGTCCTAAATAACCCCAGCTCACCCCACAGTTCCTTCTATGCAGCGTTTCAAAATTGCACAGGTCTCCTCATGTGTACCCAGTGGAATTTCCCTCCTCATATAGCAAGTATCTGCTGGGCACTCAGCTATGAGCCACAGCTGCGCTGGTCACTGGGCATGGTATGCAAAAAAGACTTGGTCCCAGCCCGAGTAGCTTAGGGTTCAGGTCTTAGGGTTCCCCTACTGCTTTAAAATTCCTGCCTATAAAAGGGCATAAGAAAATGTGGCATTCCTTAGCTTTTTGGATATCAAAGTTGCTCAAAATGCTAAGGAAGCTCTCTCTGCTGCAATGCGTTTCCTCACATCCCTCCTGTGTTTTCTTTAATATCTACCACAGAATATTTATTGACATGATGTAATGGGTTGAATGTTGCTCCTCTAAAAACTATGTCCATCCCAAACCTATATGGATTTAATCTTATTTGGAAAAGGATCTTTGAAGATATGATTAAGTTAAGGATCTCCAGATAAGATCATCCTGGATTTAGGATGGTCCCTAAACCCAATGATAAGTGTCCTTATAAGACAAAGGCAGAGGGAGATTTGAGGCAAAGAGCCACAGAGAAGGCCACATAAAGATAGAGGCAGAGACTGGAGTGATGCCACCCACTGCAAGCCAAGGAGTGCCTGCCCCCAACAGAAGCTGTAAGAAGCAAGGAAGTGTTCTTGCCCAGAGCCTTCAGAGGGAGGTGGCTCTGCTGACACTTTGATTTCAGACTTCTGGTCTCCAAAATTGTGAGAAGAATAAATTTCTGTTGTTTTAGGCCAACAAATTTGTAGTCATTTGTTACAGCAGCCCTAGGAAACTAATACACATGAGAATATGTTAAGAATATATTTCTGTATGAAATATGTAAGATACAAAACAGTATACAAAGTTTAATACCATTTTTATGGAAAGAACAACATACAAATCATGCACAGGAAAGAAAATGGGAGCGTGCACATACCAAAATGTTGACAGTCATCTCAGGAGAGTGGACTATAGGTGATACTGAAATTTTCTCAATAAATTTCATTTATCCTCCACAGAGCATCTGTGTAGGCTATTTTTTCTTGGTTGTGATTAATTTGATGAAATAGGAAGGGACAGATCAATTAACTAGCTTTATATAATCATTCTACTATATATATATATGTATATATTTCAAAACATTACAGTGTATTCCATAAAAATAAATACTCACTATTTGTCAACTAAAAATAAAAGTTAAAAAAATAAGTAAGTAAAATGTGGAAATTATTTTTAAAAAAGAGAATTATTATTTAGAGAATGTTTAAATCCTCCAACCAAGAGAAATTTTTAGTACAAACAAAGTAATGTCAGCAGGTTGTGTCTCCATAATGGTGCAGTGTGAAATAACAGAGGCTAAGAATTAAAGAAATTCGCATCACTCCCTCTTACTAGTAGGCTGACTTGGAGCAAATATTAGGTTTTTTGGTTAGTAAAATATGATTAATAACTCTGTAGAAAAAAATAAGATTTGTTTTAATAAAGAAAGTGAGATTATAAATATAAAGAGTAATTTGGTTTTTCTAAACATTTAAATAAATTTGAGATAAAATTCACTTACATTAATTTTTCTGAACCACCAATTCTTGTTACTTTATATTTTTTTTCTACAAGTCTTGCATGCCAAAATTAGTGAGCCATCTAAATTAATGCTATTGAGGCCCACTAGCTTCTTTAATTTTTTAGTCAATAAATAGGACATATTTAACTTTGCTTGGAACCTGTGGTAAGTGACATGTATGTGTTTCTGTGTGTGTGACATGTATGTCTTGATAACCAATATTAGACACATTCATAACAAGAAGAATTTAAATTTTATTTTTCAGAAGCCATCCTAGTATAAGGCTATTTACTGGATTGCCATTAAGATATAAAGTCAAGAGGCCGGGTTTCTTAAAGGTAAACCATCAAACAATAGAGGAAAATATCTGCCCATCTTTTTTGTTTGGAATTTTTCATGCTTCAGCACCATCCAAAGTTATCTTCTAATTTCTGTTCCCTCCTTTAAGAAGGGAATCCCAGGAAAATGTGATTAATTAATAATTTTAACAATTGCTTACAATCATATATCAAATACAATAGTTAACTACATATTATTATATCTCAAAGGTAATTTTATTTTCTAAATGCCTAGAGGTAAGTCAAACAACTAGCAATGAAAGAAGAAACAAAAATCCATGTTAAGTAAGATTTCATCATATTAGAAAGTAAGAGGGATTTCTGTTTTGTTTTCAAATCAATAGGTTTGTTCCTTCTCTCCATAAAACCATGGAATTGAAAAGATGGCTAAAGTGGGGAAGGGAAGTGTGTATCAAGTTGCAGGAACCACACACCACACCCTGCCCTCTACCTGGGTCATTCTGCTCCCCTGTGTCCCTGCTAACCAGCGTCCCATTTCCATCCAGCCGAGTTCCATTCCGCAATAACGACCACAAGAACCATACTTTCAAGTTGCTGTCTTTCCTTATTTTTCGTCCTTTCCCAAGGGCTTAGATGGGTTTTCTGGTGGATTTCTCCACTGGCCTGTTACTGGCACAGCTGACAGGCGCTGGCAAGACGCAGTGTGGGCCCAGCAGAGGCCCTCCGCCCGCGGAGAGATACTGCCACCAGGACTTCCCTCCCAGCCCAGCCCAGCCCCGCGACGCCGACGACGGGACCCAGCAGGGCTGTTTCTCCTCGTCGTCACAGTCCTGGGAGAGTGCCCGCGTGTCTTCACGATGTGCTCTGAGCACACAGATGTGAGTGACACTAGCCACTTCATTCTCATACAATTTGGAGAGAGCCATTTTTACCTGTCTGTGCAAACTGAGCCAAATGTGCCTGAAAATTACTCCTGTGGTCGGTAATAATGCCGCGATCAATCAGAGGTAATTTTTCTGTTTGATTTTCCCTGACACCTAGTGCCTTATGGCTGACGTGCGTGAATGGGGTCATCTTCACATTCACCGTCTTCCTCTGCCGTTTTCCAAACGAGCTCACATTTTGAGGTAGTGGGGCTTAGGGCTTCAACACGTGAATTTGTAGGGCTCACCGTCTAGCCCATCTCACCCTTGTTTTCAGGAACTTTCCTCAGGCTCCGTCAGCCTTATGAGACTGTCCCAGCCCCTCAGTGCCGCTGCGCACCCCGCCCCGCCCACGGCCCCCCTGTGCGCGCGCTCGCCCACGGCCCCCCGTGCGCGCGCTCGCCCACGGCCCCCCGTGCGCGCGCTCGCCCACGGCCGCACAGAGGGACGGAAGCCCTCACGCCTCACCGAAGCCCTAGCTAGGCTACATTGTCCCATCCCTCCAGAAATACTCTCTCTTGCTTCCTCTGTGTTACTTACCACTGTGCCATTCTGTATTTTTATTTATTTTATTTTTTGTTTCCCCACCATTTTATTATTTTTTTTAATTTACTTCAGGATATTATGGGGGTATTTTCAGACCACATTTATTAAAATTTTATTTTCTGTGCCTGTCCCCTGTTAGCCGATGGGAGATGCCCTCAGAGCCAACACAATACCTATTTTATATTAAGTGATCAATGTGTATGTGAATGAATAAGTAAACCATACCGTGCTGAATGTTTATTGATATTTTGTGTAAGAATTTTCCTTTGTTGCCCAGCAGAGCATTTTCATATATATCATTCTAAGAAAGAGACTATTTGGTGTCCGTAATATCAAAAGGCTGACCAGAGACTTGGCAAGCTATGCGGAAAATGCCGGAAAACTTCCCACAAGTTCTTAGAGGGAACTTTTATGACCTAAGGGAGAAAAGTAATTGAAATATCTTAACGAGAAACAAAATGCTGAGGACCATAATGTAACAAACTTTACACTGCTGGTAAAATACATTTTCATTTTCTTGGTGGCTTAGGGAATAACGACTCAGGAAGTGCTTTATAGTTTATGGAAATTAAATTGCTTTGTTCCTATCTAAAACATTTCCCTAATTATACCCACTCCTAAAGTACTACTTTCTTATCCAGATAGAAATAAATATACCTTAACCTCTTGCAATCATTATATGGCACTGTAAATTCAAGAACTGCTATTACCATTTCTCATACCTTTGCTTTTCTATTAGCTACAACATGCAGAGAGCTCCTATGGTTTTAATGCTGGGTATTCAATTGAGACTTACTACAAGTTCAGTTTTCCCCTTAATTGGTAACCTCATGCCCAGGAATTACCTCTGAAAGACTGCTGTGAGAGTCACTAGTGAACCCCAGGCATCTGGTGACAAATGATGCCACAATGACATGGAATGGCTTGCAATAAGAATAATGACAGCGAGATTTTTCCCCCTGTAGGGATCAAAGGCCCCTGGTCTCCCAACATTTTGTCAAACTGTAGGGAGCAAAGACCCCTGGCCCCATAAAGGTTTCCTGAAAAACCACTGGCATGGGGGAGATTGATTGATAATAGGAGTCAAAAGATACAAATTTATTTAATGTGCATACTTAGGAACCCTCAGAATGAAGATTCAACTCTTCAGTAAGGTGCAGAGGTTTTTAAAGAATGGGGCCTTAGGCCTGGTATGGTGGCTCACGCCTGTAATCTTAGCACTCTGGCAGGCCCAGGTGGGAGAATCACTTGAGGCCAGGACAGGAATTCAAGACCATTCTGAGCAAGAGCAAGACTGGCTCTACTAAAAATAGAAAATTAACCTCAGCTATTCAGGAAGATGAGGCAGGAAGATCACTTGAACCCAGGAGTTTGAGGTTGCCGGGAGTTATAATGACACTACTGCACTCTAGCCAGGTGACAGAGCAAGGCTCTGTCTTAAAAAAAAAAAAAAAGAATGGGGCTTTGGAAAGCAGATTTGGGGGAAGGAGAAGGGAGAGGCTTGACTAGCTAGCAAAGGTGGTTTTGTTATGTAAATGAAACCTTACAAGTAGAAGCCCTCACCCAGCAAAGACAGCTTTGCATTTGTGACTCATGGCAGCCATCTTAAAATACGTCAAAGAAATATATTTTGGCGTAAAATAGTTCTAATTTCCTTCATCTTC
Source organism: Mirza zaza (assembly GCA_008750895.1). NCBI lineage: Eukaryota > Metazoa > Chordata > Mammalia > Primates > Cheirogaleidae > Mirza > Mirza zaza. Next base: position 79,072 of record VSMD01120171.1, read on the forward strand.
AGTTTCCCAATTCTGCATTAAATCCTCCATAATTTAAAACTAGCTCCTGTTTGGACCAAGTCTACAGGTCCGCAAACATGTTGAGATCTTGCTAGCAGCCATGATAATCATTAATGTGGAATCCCACCGCACTTGTGGCAATTCCATCCTTAACTCATCCTAAAGGTCAATTCCATCCTTTAGTTCAAGCTAAAATATTTGGAGTCATTCTTGAGTCCCATTTTCCCTCATCACCACTTCCTATCTTGCCGACTCTTTAGGGAAATTCTATTGATTCTATCTTCAAAATGTATGCAGAATCCAACCCTCCCTCCTCTCTCTGATGCTACCACTCTAGCACTAACTGTTACCATCCTGTGCTTGATTGATGTAATAAGTTCCTAAATGTTTCCCTGCTTCTCTACAGAGCAGCCAGAGTGTTTGTATTAAAATGTGAATGAGATCAAGTCACTCTTCTGCTCAGAACCTTCCCATGGCTCCTCCCCAACTTATTCCATGAAAAGCTAAAATCTTTCCAAGGGCCTACCTGGAGCAAGGCACCCTCCTGCCTCAGGTGCTTTCCAGGCTGCCTCCCATCACCCAGTGCAGTTCCTGCATCTCCTTCAAGTGTATGTTCAGTCATCACCTCTGAAACCAAATTGACTCTGACCACGAGTTAAACTACAATTAGTCCCTTTCCCTGTACTCTTGTTCCCCTGGCTCTACTTCACGTTTCTGTTATTTGCAGCACTTGTTACCTTCTAGCATACAAGGCAATTTCTGCATTTATTAGCCAACTCTTTATTTAACATTCTCTACTAACACAGAAACCATTTCAGGGCAAGAATATTTGTCTGTTTTATTCACTCAATAAATATTTCTTGATGAATGAAAGAATTCTAGATAGATGTGCAAACTAGTGTGCATTGGCTGAATTGCACCTAGAATTCTAGATGAGTTGAGGCCAGCTACTTCAGTGAGCTAAAACTCTGTACTGATCTGGTCTTCTGACCTTGCACTCAAACTTGCCCTACCTGGTGGTGATTCTCTTTTCCTTAGTCATGAACACACAGCAGCTACTAATGTTTTGAGCATGTGATATGTTCTAGGTTTTGTCCTAAGTTCTTTGAGTACATCATTTTTTTGAATCTTCACAATATCTAAAACAAAGTTAGGTAGTATTAGCCGCATTTTGCAACTAGAAAACTGAGACTCAGGGAGGTTAAAAACTGTCCCAGGTCACAAAACTAACAAGCAACACATCTGTGATTTGAGCCCAGATCTATCTGACTCCTAAGCACATCCTCTTTGCCACTATAGTAAACTCTCTTCCATTCCATGTTAAATTTTGCATTTAGTAATGGTGTTATTTGAGGTTTTAGGAAGAGATTTGGTTCTGGAATGAGAAATGCAGGTTTGAGTCATTTATTTGCTGTGCAAATATGTTACTCGGGAATCCCTGATCTCATTGTTCTCATACCTAAAATGAGAATAAAATGTCTGGTTGAACCTAAACAGGCCAGTTTTCATGAAACAAAACAGAAATCACATTATAAAATTGCAAAGTCCTATTTGACCTAAAATTTTCATTTTAATAGATGCATTCATTGGTGCCTATGACTAATATTTTGCATAGAAAAGAACTGATCAAAAAGGAAGGAAGTCAATGGAGACCAGTTTCAAGCCAGGCATATAAAGAGCAAGAAGTAATCACTCTGTTTTCAGTTCTAACAAGTAAAAAGCTGGACAAACTGAAAAATTAACAGTTGTTCTTAGATCCATCAGAGGAGTAAAGTCACAGGGCAAACGGTGGCCCCCAAGATTGGAGAGAGAGAAAGGAAATTACAGAGAATCATGAGATGCAGGAGTAGAAACCACCAAGGGAACCAGAGTGGAAATAGGAAAACATGAATTGTAATTGATGAATTAATTTCTGGAGACTCAGTATAAACAAGCCTGAAAAGAGGAAACTCCAGGGAGACCCAGTCACAGGGGGACCTCTACATTTTTGTGAGTTTTACCTCCAGGAGCTCTACTAGTTTTTCACAGTAAGAGCACTTTGTTCTTTGTAACAAGGTTTTTCTCAAGAGAAAATAGCTAACCACTGTCCAACCTGCCGGGGCTTGATCAGAGTCTTTCTGATCTGGGGCAAGGGACATACCCAACTCTGGCCTTCCACGTAAGGGGAGAAAAATACCCGACTTCAACCCAATCTGGCCACCTTGTCTTACGTAAGGGGTGTGGGGGGGAACTGAAGTACTTGTGAAGTTCACAGTCCAGAGGCACAGGCTCACTAAAAGACTGAACCTAATTAAAGGAAGAGAGCATTTCCCCAAACCCTGACGCCTTATCACCACATTACTGAAGGCCTGTTGACAGCAGTTCCTTTTACCCAGTACATCATGTATGGCTATCAAGGAACTAATTTTAAGGCATACTAACAGGCCAAAAACACAGTTTTAAGAGATAGAGTAAGCATCAGAACCAGACTTAGATATGACAGGGATATTAGAATGATCAAACTGGGGATTTAAAATAATCGTGATTAATATGCTAAGGCCTGTAATGAATAAAGTAGATAGCATGTAAGGATGGATGGACGATGTAAGCAGAGAGATGAAAGTCCCAAAAGAGAATCAAAAAGAAATGCTAGAGATCAAAAACAGTGTACCAGAAGTTGAGAATGCCTTTGACGGTTTATTGGTAGACTGTCCATGGCTGAGGAAAAAATCTCAGCTTGAGAATATGTCAATAGAAATTTCCAAAATAAAAAAGCAAAGAAAAAAAAGTACCAGAATATCCAACATCTGTGGGACAACTATGAAAGGTATAGCATACTTGTAATAGGAAGATAAGGATGAGAAGGGAGGAAGAAATAGAAAAATTGAGGTATCATATTTATACTACTCTTGCCTGCCTCACTTATTATATCTTCTTTTTACTACTGAATTGTTAAGGAGTAAAGGGGCCAAGAAGAATATCAAATATAATGGTATTTGTATTTACTTGTAATAATAATATCCAGGTCTCTATGTTTTACCCAGGTGATCCTTTCTTTATCAACTATTGAGACATGTGACACCATATATTAACACTTTTTTTTTTTTTTTTTGAGACAGAGTCTCACTTTATTGCCCAGGCTAGAGTGAGTGCCGTGGTGTCAGCCTAGCTCACAGCAACCTCAAACTCCTGGGCTCAAGCGATCCTACTGCCTCAGCCTCCCGAGTAGCTGGGACTACAGGCATGCGCCACCATGCCCGGCTAATTTTTTTTTTTCCTATATATATTAGTTGGCCAATTAATTTCTTTCCGTTTATAGTAGAGATGGGGTCTCGCTCTTGCTCAGGCTGGTCTCGAACTCCTGAGCTCAAATGATCCGCCCACCTCGGCCTCCCAGAGAGCTAGGATTACAGGCGTGAGCTACCTCGCCTGGCCCATATTAACACTTTTAAGAAATATTTTTAAATGATTAGGTGACAAATTACCATATGATCCAGCAATCTCACTTCTGGATATATATCCAAAAGAATTGAATGCAGAATTTTGAATAAATTTGCATACCCATGTTTATAGCAAAATTATTTACAATAGCAAAGAGGTGAAAGCAACCCAAATGTCCATCAAGGGGTGAATGGATAAACGAAATGTGGTGTATACATACAATGTAATATTATTCAACATTAAAAAGAAAGGAGATTCTGACACAATGCTACAAAATGAATAAACATTGAGGACATTATGCTAAGTGAAATAAGCCAGTCACAAGTACAAATACTATATAATTCTGATTATCTGAGGTACCTAGAGAAGTGAAATTCATAGAGACAGAAAGTAGAATGGTGGTTACCAGGGGCTACGGACGGGGGAATGGGAAGTTGTTGTTTAATTAGTACAGGATTTCAGTATGACAAGATAAAAAGACTCTGGGAATCTGTTGCGCAACAACATGAATATAGTTAACACTACTGAACTGTAACTTAAAATGGTTATGATGGTAAATTTTATGTTTTGAGTTATTTACCACAATTAAAATTCTTTTAAATTAAAAAATAGTTGACAAAAGAAGAAATAGAAAAATGTTTGATATAATAATGACTGAGAATTTCCAAAAAGCAAACACTAAACCACAGATTCAGGAAGCTCAGAGAACACCAAGCAGAATAAATGCAAAAACAAAACAAAAAAAAATGACACACATTCAAACTGCAAAAAATTAAAGGCAAAGAAAAAAATCTTAAAAGAAGTAAGAAGAAAAAAATCTGACCTATAGAGGAGTAAAGTTAAGAATTAGATATGATTCTTTTCAGAAACCATGAGAGAAAAAAGATTAATACACAAAAGACAATGACTTTCCTATACACTAACAATGAACAAGTGGACCTTGAAATTAAAAACATAATACAATTCACATTAGCTCCTCCCCAAAGTGAAATACTTAAATATAAATCTAAAAAAAAAAATGTACAAAACTTCTATGTGGAAAACTACAACACTCTGATGAAAGAAATCAAATAACTAAAAAAATGAAGAAATATTCCATGATCTCGTATGGGAAGACCCAATATTGATAAGATGTCAGATCATCCCAACTTTATCTATAGATCGAACAAAATTCCAGTCAAAATCTCAGCAAGTTATTTTGTGAATATCAATAAACTGATTCTAAAGTTTCTATGCGAAGGCAAAAGATACGAAATAGCCAATTATAATATTGAAGAAGAACAAAGTTGAAGGAGTGATACTACCTGATTTCAACACTTAGTATAGAGCTATATAATCAAAGAGTGTGGGATTGACAAAAAAAATAAACATATGGATCAATGGAACATAATATAACCACATTAAAATAGACAACTGATCTTTGATAGAGAAACAAAGGCTACACAATAGAGAAACTATAGCTTTTTCAATAAGGAATGCTTGAATAACTTGATTCCCACATGCAGAAAAAAAAATGAATTTAAACACAGACCTTACACTCTTTACAAAATATTAACTCAAAATGGATCATAGATCCAAATATAGGGTATAAAAACTATGAAACTCTCAGAAGGTAACATAGGAAAAAATTTCAATGATCTTGGGCATGGCAATGACTTTTAGATACAAGACCAAAGACATGATCTACAAAAGAAATAAGTGATAAACTGGTCTTCATTAAAATTGAAAACTGCAATTCTGCAAAAGACACTGTTGCAGAATAGGAAGACAAGTCACAGATTGGGAGGAAATATTTGTAAAATTCACATCTGAAAAAGGACTATTATCAAAAATATACACAGAACCCTTAAAACTCAAAAATAAGAAAACGAATAACCCAATTTAAAAATAGGCAAAAGACTTGAACAGACAGCTCACCAAAGAATATTTACATATGAAAAGATGTAATAAAATATGAACATTATACCTCATTAAGGAAATACAAATTAAAACAACAAGATACCACTACATGCCTTTTAGAATGGCCAAAATCCAGAACACTGACAACACCAAATGCTGGTGAGCATGTGGAACAACAGAAAGTCTCATTCACTGCTGGTGGGAATACAAAATGGTACAGCCAGTTTGGAAGAGAGTTTGGCAGTTTCCACAAAGCTAAACATGCTCTTCTACGATCCAGCAATTGATCTCCTTGGTATTTACCCAAATGAGTTGAAAAATTATGTCCACACAAAAACCAGCGCTTGAATGTTTACAGCAGCTTTATTCATAATTGCCAAAACTTGGGAGCAACTGAGATGCCCTCCAGTAAGTGAATGGATAAATAAACTGTGGTAGATCCAGACAAGGGAATATTATTCAGTGCTAAGAAAAAAATGAGCTATCAAGCCATGAAAAGACATGGAGGAAACTCAAATGCTTCAAGTTATTAAGTAAAGAAGTCAATCTGAAAGTCTATATACTATACAATTGCAACTACATGACACTCTGGAAAAGTCAAAACTAAAAAGATAGTAAAAGAATCAGCAGTTGTCAGGGGTTGAGGGCAGGGAGGGGATGAATCAGGAGCACAGAGGATTTTTAGAGCCGTGAAAGGACTCTCTCTGTACGATACTATAGCGGTGGATACCTGTCATTATGCATCTGTCCAAACTCATGGGATATATAGCACCAAGAGTCAACCCTAATGAAAACTATAGACTTTGTGTGATAATAATGTGCTAAGGGAGGTTCACCGATTGTAACAACCGTATCACTCTAGACGGCATTTTGGAAAGTAGAAGAGATTGTGCATGTTTGAGGGCAGGACAAAGGTTATATTGGAAATCTCTGTACCTTCTGCTCAAGTTTGCTGTAGACATAATACTGCTATAAAAATAGTGTATTAAAAAATAAAAGGGCTCAGGTCTGTTCCCGCAAAAAGAAAAATATATGTTTTTAAATGTCTTTCTGTCCTGACATGTCTGATATTTGGCAAGAAACTTTATCAGATAAAATAGCAAAGAAAACATGAAAGTTAAAGAGTAGCTATCAATCATCAAATTTTTCAAGTGAGATATGTACCAAAATATCTTTTTCTTTCTCTAAGGCTTACCACAGCATTCTCTACATTGTTTATCTAGTAGAAAAAAATATTTGGAAGTGATTTTTTTCTCTTTTTTAAGGAAACAATGGCTAGAAAAACTTATACAAGTTTCTAGATTTCTTTATTACAATTGTTACCAAAAGCTCGGCACTTGTCCTCAAGCCTGCATCAGAAGAACAAGAACAAGTGGTTTGAGGAGGAGGGAAGAGGAGTTTTATTAATTTGCCAGCAAATGAGGAGGATGGAGATGCCATTGTCCTAATAATAAGCAAAGACACAGAGCTCTGAATGGTGGGTTCTCAGCTTCAGGCAATTGCTGTTCAACGACAGTTGATGATCCTGATCTTCTCATCTCTGTCCCATCTCACTGAAGACAATCCCATGACCTGAGCCCAGAGCCTCCCTCTGCCAGCTTGGGCTGAGCCGTCTCCTGCAGCAGAAAGAACAAAAGACATTTCCTCTGCCCCTCCCCACCACTGGCCTGAGACAGGGATGCAGGTTTTAGTTCTCAAAAAGAAGTGGAGGAGGATGTTTTAAAGAGACAGAAAATATTTTTGCCATTTTTTAAGGCCATTCCCTCTGTTTTATATTCCTCACTGTCAATATTTCCCTTCCATATCTAAGGGAGAAGGGGTGACTACACTGTTACATGTTCACTCTTAGGACCTCTGATATGCTAATATAAATTGAGAGTTTCCAGAAAGTGTTTAAAATACGGTATTTCCCACTCTAGTTTGACCAATGACCTCTTTCTACCATGGAGCATCAAATAGTATGTCACAAGACGATAGTGTTCAGAGCAAAATAGCTTGAGAATGCTGACCAAGAATTAGCCATTTGTTAACATGCAGACAGATGGCAGGAGTTCACTTTTGGACATCATAATACAATTCCGAGACTTTCTCTCATTAGAAGTAGGACAGTATCATCATTAGCAAAAAAGTGACTCCTCAGAAACAAGAAAGAAGAAATTGTTATGGTGAGATCATCAATAGAGAAAGAAGCAGCTTCTCATCCAATTCACTTTTGTTCAAATCTTAGGCTCAAGGCAAAAATCGATGAGTGATTATAAGAAAGATAAAAACTCTTTTGTCATGTATTCAAACTCCTGGGAAAATGCAGCCATTATCAAAACTAATTGTAAAAATATTGGTTGGTATAAATAGCTGGAACTTCTTCCTCAGCTTCAGTTTCTAAAGGAAAACCTGCTTGCTTCCCATAACAGCAGTTTTCTTAGGAGGACACACCAATCTGAGGGTGGGACAGGTAAAAATATTAATTAAACAGAAAGTAACAACTTAAGATTACATATAGAAAATATTGATAAAATAAGACAAGAATTGGTTTTAGACAAAATGAGTCTTAACCCCAGCCAGTCCAGGTCCAGCACAACCTAACTTTTAAAGGTCACAGCAAGGACTCCTGAGCAACATTAGAGCCAGACATGAAGTGGTCCCTGCACTGGGTCGAATAGTGTCCTCTCAAAAACATTATCTGCATAGAATCTGTGAACGTGACCTTATTTGGAAGGTCTCTGCAGATGTAATCAATTAATATGAGGCCATAATGGAGTAGGGTGGACTCTAAATCAAATCTGACTGGCGTCCTTGTAAGAAGAGTCATCTAGGACGCAGACACATGCAGAGAAGAGGACGCCGTGTGAAGGCAGAGGCAGAGACCGCAGTGATGCATTTAGAAGGACATGAAAGATCTCCAACAACCACTAGAAGCTGGGAGACCGGCATGGAACAGAATATTCCTCAGTGCCCGCAGAAGGCTCCAACTCTGCCTTGATTTAGGACTTCTGGCCTGCAGAACTATGAGGGAATCAATTTCTGTTGTCGTAAACCATCCAATTTGTGGTACTTTGTTATAACAATCCTAGGAAACTAGTAATATCTCAAACAGAGTTTTAGAAAAACATTCAAAAGTACTTGTATTTTCCTTCTAGTTCCCTTTAATTACAACTTTAAATCCTGGCAAAGTGTGCCCACTTATAGTCATTTTTGGTCGTGGTTACATGCCTCAACCTCCACCCCACCCACAGCCCCTAGTTCCAGTTTGCCTTGGGAGGGGCTGAGATGCAACCTTGACAGGAATTTCTAACAGCTGTTGAGTATCTGTGCCCTGAGGTGCTCATCTGGTTCAAGGTGGGAGGTTTGAGCTTGTTCTGGAACTAAACTTGGACCAAGGAGCTCCCTCATAACTGGCAGCATAGAAGGTGGGCTCTCCTTATTTTTATGCTACCTTCTGGCTAACATCTAAGAGGCACTAGTGTTTTCTTTTTTTTTATGTTTTTATTTTCCCTTAACTCAACTGATGGCCAAATCATGATTTGATCAGCCCAGGAGATCTAGTATCAATGCCATCCTCATTGCTGAGAATAACATTGAAGAGGTAAAACACTACAAGCTAGGGGCTCTGTATTCACTGATTACCCTGGAGGAACCTGGGGCAGAATGGATTTCATGATGACACAGCTCAGCAATTCACTTCTTCCCTTGGAAAGTGCTCCAACATGTTTGGTCAGAAGAAATGTTTTGAAGGAAACTTTGGACAGAGCTATTTATGAATCAGGATGCAGTTTCAAAACAATGCAAACCATTTGTTTTATGTTTTCTTCAGTCTGAAAACATGTGGAACCAAAGCCGGAGGAACTAGAAGAACTCCCAAAAGCCTAATTCTCAAATATCCTACAGCTCTTTGGAGAATTCGGCTTGTGAAATAGTTCTTCTGGGGGGAGAAAAAGAGAAGAATTTTACATTTACATTAGAAGCTAGTATAATTACTCCATACATAATCCCATCCCAGATAGAAGTCTCAAGTAAATTTCATTTAATATTACATCACAGGACATTAAGCTTCAAGGAGGCATGCCACATTTCCTTTGGGTGTTTTTTGACATAACTTTATTGTAGGAGAGAGGGAATGGGTAGTGACTCTTTGAGTATTTTTCATGATCATTTTTAGACATCTCACATCTGCTATAAAGACAAGAGAAGAAAGGGAGGCAGGAGGGAAGAAGAGAGAAAGGAAATCAATTGGTAAGTATAAAGTAGTAGAAACAAGGCATTGGTAGTGTGGGAAGAGAATATGAAGCCCATATCAAAAAGAGGTGGCAGTCTTCTGTGAAATCAGAAAGAAGAAGCCACTGCTCTTTCAACTACCGAAAGAAGATTGGCTCTGGGGAGAAAACATATGCCTTCTGTCATGACCACAGTTTTATAAAAGTAAAAATTTTAAATTACTCTCCTTATCTAGAAATAAATACAGCAACATTGACCGATGAGATAAAAAGTGATTCAAGAAACTGTTCAATAATAGTACTATAAAGACTAATAATGGTGCGAGTTATAAAAGAGCCAGTAGAAAGACACGTAATTTAAGGATAAAGATTTTTTGATTTGTCACTCTGTCTTTGGTTGAGGAGAGCGTGTACGTGGGACACGTGACTGACGAGAAGGGTCACCATGCAGGCGTGCATGGGGCTGACTCAACAGCACGCTACTGGGGCCCACAGCTCAGAAAAACAACGCTTGCATCCTTGGTGAGAACCCACATGGGAACTGGAGAAAAGCCTTCCACTCACAGGGCGATACCGGCACTGACAGGTTCTTATTATTACCATTTCCTGTGAAAGGTATAGTCAGGTAATATCTGAAGCCAGAGAATACAATGACGGGCCATGTAATTGCAGGCTTTATGTGGTACCATTTCCCAGTGATCGTCCAGTGCCCTCGAGAACCAGCAGTGTAGAGAGAGGGGTAAAATGAGAACCACAAGAACGTAGATATAAAATGTTAGAAATGAAACTTTCTTCATTTCTCATGAACAAGCAAAAACAATATAGTCATCCATACCCTTTAGGAATCTTAAAGACATTCTTTCTGTTCTTGTCAACTAACCTGACAAAGGTGGGGTCATCAGAAATCTTTGGAGTAGAAGAGCGTCAAAGTGAACAAGTTTGGGCGATAGGCAGTAGGCAAGTGTCTGAAGACAGAGGTGAATTTTAATACTTTGTTTAGATTTAGCTCCTGGCCCAGAGCCTGTGGACTGATGCCTCAGTCCTAAGACAAAGACCGAGAAAGCTGAAGCAGCTGTTCCTGCAAATCTGCATATGACACCTGAGGTCACCACATGTCTGTAGCAGCAGTGCTGGTGGCAGCTGTGGACTTGGCAGTGGTGTTGAGACAAGGAGCTATAGAATCACAGGCAATGGCATCCTGGCTGGTGGCACTGGAGATCACAAACATGGTGGTGCCCATGGAGCCTTCAACCTTAGACACAGGTGCTCACCCTGCCATAGCAGCCCTTGGGTATCTGTGGTTTGTCAGTGCCTTTGGAGGGTACCCAAGGAGTCAGTACCATTAGGGAGAACCACAGCAACTGCCTTAGACCTGGGCATTTATGTGCACAGCATTAGAGGGAGAATGTTGGCAGGCAGCACATCATGCCCAAGAACCCAGGGCACTTATAAGAAGGTAAAGGAAACCAACACCCTGAACTTTAGTTCAATTTATCTATTGCTGTGTAATAAGCCATCCTAAAATTTAGAGGTTACATTAGTCAGAATTCCCCAGAGAAAAGAAACCAATAGGATGTGTGTGTATGTTTGTGTGTATTTATGGAGAGAAAAAGACAGAGATTTATTTCAATGAATTGGTTGACATGATTGTGGGGGCTGGATAGTCCAAACTCTCCAGTGCATGTTAGGTTTAGTGGAGGGTAAACAGTGGCAAGGAAGTGGCTAAGGGCAGAGAGTGGGAACCCGATTGTAGCTAGGAACAAAATTGCAGCTAGGAACTGTTCCCTGGTGGGAACACACATAGTAAAATTCCTAGTAACCTTTAACTGACCTAGAGCTCATTATCATCTAATTAGCATAGCATGGGGGGGGTGGCTCGTGAAGAATTCTAGGAAAGATGCAGGTGTAGAAAGGGAAATTGTTACATAACCAATCTGTTATTTATCCTGTTATATAACACCAACCTGCCAATCTCCCCCAAAGGCGGGGAAACAGCAATAAATCCTGCCAGGGGAAAGGCAGGCCAAACCAGTGGGCATGTAATAGGCAGCATGCGCTCAGCCTTTGGGGGCTTTCTCCACTCACCAAGACAACCCATGCCACTCTCTCTGGAATGTATTTTCACTTTGTGTAACTTCATTCCTTCTATTCTTTCTTTTATTGATATGTGAGAAACTGTTTGTACAAAATTGCTCAGTGTCTGTGATTGTTCCGGCATCATCGCCACTCGGTCCCAGTGCTCATTCTGGACACTGGGAACCAGGGGACCAGGGAACATCCACATAGAAGAACCTCACGGGCAGAACACCAGGGTGGAGAACCAGGGAAGAGCTGGTGTTGCAGCTCAAGTCTGAAGACCACCTGGAGGCAGAATTCCTTCCTCTTCAGGAGAACCTCAGTCTTTTCTCTTAGGGCCTTCAACTGATTGGATGAGGCTCACCCACATTATGGAGGTTAATCTGGTTTTCTCAAAATCTACTAATATTAATCACATCCAAGAAACACCTTCACATAGACATCTAGATTGGTGTTTGACCAAAAGCTGGGTCCCATGACTGCCATGGCCTAGTCAAGTTCACACATGAATCAATCATGATAGTGGCTTATATAGTTCAAATATTTTTAATGATTCTATGGCTTGCCTGCAACTCAGCTGAATGGCTCTGTTTAGCTGCTTGGTGACGAGAACAAACCACACACAGCTCAGTGGCCCAAACCACGCCTCCTTTATTATTTCTCACAGTTCTTTGATGGATTCGGGCTCGGATGGGTGGTGGTCCTGCTTGTCTTGCTTGGAGCCTCTCATGAGACCGCAGGTAGGACGGACTGTCCGTCCGGCTGGTTTCATTCACACGCCTGGGACTTGGGCAGGAACGTCTGCCAAGCTAAGCTCAGCTGGGATGTGAGAACAGCTGTCTCCCTCTGTCCCCTCCCTCTTTCACGTGCCTCTCAAGGCCCCTCCTAGTGCACTCATCATGTGGCCTGCTGAGCCACAGCTGAACTCCTTATGCTGCCATTCGGGGCCCCAGGACCTTCTGAGGCTCTGGTCGGAACTGGCACAGAGTTACTTCTATCCTATTATATGGGTTAAAATAAGGTGCAGGGTCAGCTTAGATTCACTATGGAAAGGAAACTACACGGGCTATGAATATCAGCCACCCAGTTCGTGATCTGGTTCACGTGTCACCACTCCTAAACTGATTTTCCTAGAATTCCTACAGAGCAGGTGGGAGTGGAACCAAAGAAACACTACTTGATGGCCATTGCTACTCTATTCCCAGACCTAGAGAGCCTGGAGAACACAGGCAGGGAAAGAGACTGGGGACTCAGCAGCCGCAGCACGGCTGGTGGGCTCCTCTTCTCCAGCACACAAGCACGAGGCTCTACTGCCTGTCGCAATGGTTTGCATTTCTATAGCAAGAAAGCCAGTGTCTTGAGTTAAAACACTCAAATCTCTACCTTTGTTACCTTAAGTCTCCATAACATTCATAATTAGCAACTCCCATAGAGCTCAGGAGGGCCACAGTGTCTAGTGTTTTGGTTAGAAGTAGAAGTTTCCAGTTGGTCATCCAGTTCCATACATTGTTGGGCTCATCCTGGAATCATGAATTCAACCCCAAACACCCAGTTTGGACTTGTTACTGGCTAGTGTACACAGGATGAAATTAATTATTATACCTCTACCTGATATACTTCTGGGATATCTGGAATAATTTCAAAGATCTTGTTCTTAAGAAACCTATAAAACAGCTGTCATATAGTCCATTTGGGCAGCCACAACAAAATACCATAGACTGGGTGGCTTATAAACAATGGAAATTTATTTCTCACAGTTCTGGAGGCCAGAAGTTCAAGATCAAGGCGCTGACAGATTCAGTGTCTGGTGAGGCTCCTCTTTCTGGTTCATAAATGGCTCTTTCTCACCGTGTCCTAACAGGGTAAAGGGGTGAGGGAGCTCTCTGCAGCCTCTTTTATAAGGGCACTAATCTCACTCATGGGAATTCCACCCTCATGAGCCCAGGTCCTTGGTTTCTCAAAGTCCCTTTAACCTGCCTAAAATATCTCCCCTGTCCAGGCCTATGACCACACAGAGAAGAGCTGACACTTGCTTGTTTCTCTCCCACCTCTGCCTCCCTCCTCCCCTGGAACTTCTCTTCTCTCTACATCACATTTTTAGCTTATCCAGTAGTATCAAATCTTACAGCCTAGCTGACATAAAAAGAATAGCTTCTCCATAGAAATCAGGGACTCCATGGTCAGGAGAGCTTCTCTATGTGTATTAAAAACTCTGTAGTTTGAATCTTTCAAGCCTGATTTTTGATATGCAAACCATGTAGCAAATTCACCTTTAACAAAACCTGACTTTTCAGCAAATTGCTTTCTCTGAACACAAGCAAAAATCTGATTCACCAGTCAAAGGTGAGACATGCACCCTTTGTCCCAGCCAGTATCACCCTAACCTTGAAATACTAAAATTTTGTGCTTCAGAGACTAGGAAGCCTCCAGGGTAACAAGGTTTGCAGGAGCTTTTAAATAAAATATTTATTTTTATTTGCTTTTCTGTAAGGTTTCCATGAAGAGGTAGGACTAGGGTATGGCAATGCCTCTGAGTTTGAACAAGCAGCCGGGAGGAGATGAGATTTTTGATGATCAGAGTGGTAAGAAAACAAACTACTGCAAACACTCACACTAGACCTACTGAAATTTATGTTGCAGTCGTTAAGGACATTCTTTATTCTTTGTTCTTCCCGATTTCGCCAGTGTAGCTCATCAAGATTAGTTACGCTGTACAGCCCAGTCCCGTCAGGCCTCATTCAAAAATACTGTGACTTTCACAAAGCTGCACCAGCTACTTCTCAGTAATGTGGAAAACTCTAAGCCAAACATGTTCTAAAACTGGGAGCCCTACTTACAGCATTTTCACAGAATTAGACAATACCTAACACCTATGAATGCAATAAAAACACTATCTATGTAAGACTTTTTCTTTCGTTTTGGGGGTAGAGGAAGCATATTTCACGATGCTCTCAAATTTTACATCCATGCCCTTCAGCACAATACGAGCCATATATGGAGCATCTATATCTGAGTTTGCATAGCATCGACTTATTTCCCTTTCAGTTTAATTATGAACTGTGAATAATGGGGAGAGAAGGAGTTCTGTGTTTCAAGTCATAACGTTTTCAATAGTGAATGCTTCAAAATACAGTTTGGTTTCTTTTTATTCAGAACCAGACCATGTGGGCTAGTCTGCAGCTGACTAGGGCACTGATCTATAACGAACATTAAAATATCATTGGAATAAATGGAATGTGGCCACAGGTGACCAGGTTTCAGTCATTGCTTCTTATATAACTAGAGTGTGAAGATTTGTCCAACATTCTACAGTTTAGTAGAAAAAAATACTCCAGTGAATATTTTTGCAACAGGATCAGGAAGTCCCAAGTTGTCTGATGGAGGAACAGGCCCCACAGACCTCTCTGAGACCAGCCGCCTGGTGGTCACCCAGCATAGCCGCCACGGAGCAGCGTTCTGAAGTCCAACATTAAGTGGCAAATCATGAATGATCATTTAAAGCTAAAACTCTTTAATAAGTTTTCCAAGAAGATATTTGGTTCAGAAAATGACAAAAAAAAAAAGCTGAAAAGAGGAATACAGAATCTTTTGAAGACATGAAAGATCAAAGAAAGATACATTTTGAGTAACACTCTGTAGCAATGTCTGTGTATGTTACCTCTATCCAACTTGTGTTTGGGTAACTAATACTATCTACTTCCACTGACAGAAAAGCAGAAATAAAAGAACATTTCAACAAAATTATAATGTAATCTTTAGTTCCAGAAGTAAATCCTTTATATTAAAGATAAAGAAGAAATACAGACTTTTTAATTAATAGAAAATCAATTTCTCCCATTCCCACGCAATACATTTTGAACAAAAATATTAACAAACATTTCCCCATCACAGGCAATTTCTTACCAGTTCCTGGGAAGATGAGAAGTGAGCCCCTCATGTTTGTTCTCCCCTGACCGCCACACTGGCTGCACTTGGCATAGCACCCCCTTTAATCCAGACACTTTCTGTCTATTAATGAAACCCAATGTAAACCGCACATTGTAAGCTTAGTAAAATGAAACTTCCAAGTCTTTTCAATGGAAGGATTGTGAAGCCACATACTTTCCTTATATCTTAGAGGAACAATTGTCCTAAATGACTTTAAAAGTGATTGTTGTTCAATTTAATCTCAGCTCAGAGTCATAATTCTAACTGATACATCATTTTTTTTGTCTTGGTTGTCACCTAAAATTTCAGCTGTTGTGTTATTTGTGAACACTATGGACTAGAAAGAGCATATATTTCAGGGCCATAAAAAACTGAGTTTGCACATTGTCTCCTCTGCTTTCTACCTACTTGATCTTCTTTAAGTTGCTCAACTTCTCTGAGCCCACGTTGCAGGGTTAGTGAGTGGATCAGAGATTTTATATATATATATATATATATATATATATATATATATATATATATATATGCCTCTCATACCCACTAGAAAGTAGGTGTTCGGTAAATAAGAAGTGATGTTACTTTCACTATCACTCCCCTCTTGATAATATTCAGAATGCTTTCTCTCTCTACATTTAATTATGTGATTAAAATATTGGACGAAAATGGAGTCCTGTGGCATGTCACATAAAACTTAGTCTTAAACCCAAAAACTTACTCCCAAGGCCAAAAGACTTGGCCCATCACGTGAGGTGTTTAGCTATTGCTGTCTTGTCAGCGGTGGCGCCTCTGAACCACTCCCCCTGCCCATCCATCAGCACATTCACCTCACCCGTTAAGATTTCAGTCAAAACATCGGGAGCATGCATGTAGCATGTCGGCGGTGGTAAGGAGGCTTCATCTTGCATGCCTGCTTCTGAAACAATTGGTTAAGGCTGCCCCGAGTGCTGTGTTGAGATAGATTCTAAATCCGTGTCTGGATCCAGCAGCAAGGTTGCCGTGACTGGTGAGCAGTGTCTCTCCTGGGTGTGGATCCGGCTGTGCATTCGCCTTCCCAAGCCACTGCACTGCCTCTGCCCCTTCTCAAAGCCCTACCAGTCTGGCAGACACACTGAAAAATGAAAACCTGCCACATGAGATGGAGTAACTGTCATTCTCCCACTCAGGATGTTCCTGGAAACTGAGTCACCAGACCAATGGCTAGCTGTTTTATTATTTGGCATCAGATTTATAAAAAAATTAAAGTGCAGTCATGTGCATATGGACAAACCAATCTGCAGATGGTTTGTAAATATTTTAGACTAGGGCTAGCTTTACCTTCTTACTAACGTGCTTCTAAGTTTTATATCCACTGTGCGTTGATGTGTGCTCCAAGAACACAGACTTATTTTTATGGTAGCTGATGTGCGATAAAGAGAGAGGGAAATGTAGGGTACTATGAAAAATAATCTAAGTTATCTTTGTAAAATTTACTGTTTAAACTATCGCCTCTATCCTTGGTGCTAAACACATAGCAATCAATAGTTATTGTACTTTACTCATATTCTCTCTCCTTTTTCATGTGGCATATTTAAGGGTGAGTTCATTTAAACAGCATCCCTCTTTCCTCCTTTAGAACTATTTGCTCTCATGCTTAGACCTTCAAGAAAGTTCCTCTGTGCTTTTCACGTGCATTGACTTCTCTGGTTATAAGGAATATCTAAATTTGTTTCAATCTATTTTTTAAAAAGCTCAGAGAAGACAAATTCGGAATCAGTTAAACATTTTTTAACCAAAATATGTTTTATGACTAAAAAACTTATAAAAGTTATTATGAAAAAATAAACATGAAGACAAAGAATTGATTTTGCTAGTTTGTGACACATTTGAAAGTTTCCCCACTGAGTATATTCATTTCTTCTTTCAAAGCAATTTTTGAAATTGATTATATTCTTGTTTTGAAAAGGAAATACTTTCCTTGGATACAATAAGTTATCTGCAGGGCTTTTTTCTCATTTTTTAAATATATCTAAGGCCCTAAACACAATCAGTAGTTTCTTACTAATAAAATAATTTATTTCTAAAGTAGCTAATATCTTTCATCTCATTTTGATTCCGATTTAATCCATCAAAAAGGTAAATAGCACCTAAAACTGTTTTTAAACTTCATGTCTAGGGACCAGTATATAGAATTAAATGAAAACTTTGTACTTTTCTATCACACTGTTCTCATTTTTCCAGTGTTGTATTTTGTGACAGTCCCTTAAAGACTCAGGTTAATGTTAACTCCAAGAAAATCTATACTCTACTTTTGGAGGAGGGTGTTAAAAACATTCCACCAGTGAGAGCCAGATTTACAAAGCTATATGTGCTGTGATTAGTTCTACTGCCCATAATTACTGCCTGCTTAGGAAAGCTCTGAACAGAGGCAATGTCCTAGAATGTTATTGCAGTGAGAAACAACATATATATTCAGGCCATTTACAGGAATCTTTCTCAGGAGGCTGAGATCCAAGTAAACCACTATAAGACAACATTGTTAGGTTCTTTGACTGCTTGATTCTCAAAAGCTTAGGTGGCCAGTATTTCCTGGCTCTTGCTCTGTGGGACTTGGCCCTCAGCTTTTAAAAGAATTGAATTGTGGAGGAACCTCTGGGCTGCCTGGAAAGCAAAGGCAGTTTCCACCCTGGTAGCCAGACAGGATACCAGGGGATTAGTTGTAGCAGAGTTGGTGCTAGATCCAGTTGGCGGCGGCCTCATTCCCAGGCCGCTAGCCAGGCAGGAAGGCTACTTTTGTGGGGAAAGCGTATTAACAGGAACATCAATAATTCCAGCATTAAGTGCTTCTCTCTACCTTGATGTGACCTTTAGGAGTGAATATAATGGCCACACTGGCTTCATCAACTGTAGGCAAACAATATTCTGACTGTCCCAACATTCTCTCTATATGCAGAAGCTCATATTTCATCAAACACAACTCACAAATCTAAGGCAGAAAATCATCAAACGTTTTCATTATTTGATGATGCACATTTGCCTCTCTCTGAGGAATTTTAAGGGCCTGATTCAACATCACAGAAAATGAGTGAATGACCATGCCAAAAACAAAACCCAGGATTTGAGACTCCAGGGATATACTTCTGTCCTCCATATATATATACCCATGTGTAATGTGACATGCTGATTGATTAAGTGAATGAGTGACCCTAACCAGGTCCCCCTTCCCTCTCCCATGCCAACTCCAACACACAGCACATTCTCTACAGAGCTCTCAGAACAATCTTCTCAAAATGTAAATCAGAATGTGTACACCTCCCCCTCACAAACACACACAAATACACACGTTTACAACCCTTCAAAGGTTTCACATTACACCTAGAATAAAATCCCAACCCCTCCCCTTGGCTTATCAGGCTTTGCAGATCCAACCACCTGACCCACCTTCCATCACCTCCCCCTGCCCACTCGCTGCACCCCACTCACCCTCACTTTTGGGCATTCGGTGAGTGGACAAGCCAATCCCACCTGGAGGCTGTTTTTACTTGCTATTCTTCTGCCTGGAGCACTTGCCTGTGTGTTGAGAACCTAATCCCCAGTGAGATAGTGTTGAGAGGGAGGTCCTTTAAGAGGTGGTTAAGTCTGCCCTCATGAGTGGATTAATGCCTTTATTGTGGGAGTGGGTTCTTTATCTCATGAGTGCAGTTTGTCATAAAACCAAGTTCAGCCCTCTTGTACTCCCTCTCGCATGCTCTCTAACTCTGTGGTGCTTTCTGCCATATTAAGACACAGCAAGAAGTCCTTTGACAGATGCAGGCCCCTCAGTCTTGGACTTCCCAGCCTCTAGAACCATAGGGCATATAAACTTGCATTGTTTGTAAATTGCCTAGTCTTGGTATTCTGTTACAGCAGAATACATAGGGCATATAAACTTGCATTGTTTGTAAATTGCCTAGTCTTGGTATTCTGTTACAGCAGTGCAAAACCAACTAAGACACCGGGGCAGAGTAGCTGAACAACGCTTTTGAGAAACAGTGAACTGGAAACCCCACCCAAGCCTGGATGCAGCTCTGCATGCTGCCTAGGTGTCAGGCAGTTCCTGATGGACAAAGACCCAGGTAATCTGACCAGAATTTAGTGGTCCTTGCAGGGCCGCATATTGGTCACTTTGCTGTACAGATTTTAAAAAACCAAAATGCCTTTAAGAATGTGCAGATAAGTTGGGGCAAAGGGGCCACACCTCATGGGTGACAGTAGGGCCTTCCCTCCCCCAACACCCATCTCATTTTATTTGATATATTGGTCACTTTGTACCAAACCTGCTTCAATCCACACTCCCAGTGATACTATATTGCTACTAAACTCTATCAAAATATAAAGTCTACTTCTCATGCTCTTCTCTGCTTCTCTCTGTAGATTTCTCACCAATTAAACAAAACCTCAGGGTAGAGGAAACAGGATCATGTGTGGTCCTTGTGGCCAATCTAATTTGTGGCCTCACGCTAGCTGTATGATTTTAAGGTGGTTATTAAACCTCTCTGGCACTCCGTGCCTGTTGTGGGCTGAATTGTGTACCCTCAAAAGTTCATCCCCAGTGCCTCAGAATGTAATCAGATTTGGAGCTAAGGTCTTTGAAGAGGTAATTGAATTAAGATGAAGTCATTTGAGTGGACCCTAATCCAGGATGACTGATGTTCTTACAGGAAAAGGAAATCTGGACACAGACAGGGGCAGAGGGAAGATGATGTAAAGACACAAGAGGGGCCTAGAATAGTCTCCCTCACAGCCATCAGAAGGAACCAGCCCTGCTGACACCTTGGTCTTAGATGTTAAGCTTCTAGAACTGTGATCAATAAATTTCTATTATTTAAGCCACCCAGTAAATGGTGCATCATTATAGCATTATAGCACACTGATAAAATGCCCTTATTTGTAAAATAGGAAAGACAGTGGCGCATATCTTGTGATATTATTGTGCACATTACAAAAAGTATATAAAGATCTTAGCTCTGCCTCAGCCATATAATAGTCACTCATTATTTTAACTATTATTAACCCCATTTTACAAAATTTCACAAATTTTGTCTAAGATCATAAAGATAGTTGTAAAACTCCATTCTTTCCCATTAAACTTTCTTTCAGGAGCTCATCTCCTAAGCATTGTCTCTGCATTTGAGTTTGAGAACACGACTGAAAGGTGGTCAAAGCTGGAGCCTCAGTTGAAAGGCAAGATTGGAAACCTCCAAAAAACTATGTAACAGAACTACAACCAAACTCTTTAACACTGGAGATGGTATTGTAATCATTGGTTGTAGTTCCAAGGTTTGACCTTGACCTTGCACATGTGACTCAAGTTCACTAATCTGTTTCCACCTTTGTTCTATATTTATACAACTGCATTTACCAGATAGAGGTACTGTAAGAATTAAATAATGGAATCTATTAGCTATTATAACAATGTTAGGAAAAAATGAAAGAAACAGAAAACTTTTCTTATTTTCACTACAGAAAATAAGTATAACAGCTTTACACACACACAAACACACACACAAATTGAGAAATTCTGGGCTTCAAAGTCGGAGCCACTGTTTTTACTTCTCACATTTTAAAAAAAGTTGTGAATTTTCTTAGCATTCTGCAGAGTGTTGATATTTGTATTCACTTTTAGAACCACTGGATGACAAAGTTTTGGGAAGGATCCTACATGCCCAAACTAGGTGCTTACAGGAACAAAGGGTGGCAGAGAGCACCTGTCGGCTCTGAAGATCAGCTGGCCACTTAGCATCCTCAATGTGTGCTGTACTATAACTTGGAGACTGGTCATGTGGTCTTAATGTGTTTAAGGTACCCATGATACTGCTCCCCCAAATTCTTTCTTTTCTTTTTCTCTGTCCACTTTTGTTATCTATTGGGCATTATGCAAATCCTAGAGTCTCTCACTTCAAGAACTTTAAGTCAAACAGGACCTTATATACAGGTATTTCTTTAACTATATCTAATATTTGAAATAAATCTAGTATTTAAACTAAAATTTGTTGGATGTAGTCAGGATTCTCATTGATTTTTCTCTTGGAAATCTACTCTGTGCATGTTGTAGCAATCAGGACTCAGAAAATAGATCTGTGAGTTCTTAGATGTTTAAATTAAAGGAACAGATATTTAGGGGTTCTTTATTTTGGAGAAACACAGATCTTTTAATGAAAGTTACTCTATGCAGAAGAATGCATGTGTGTGCTACCCACAAAATTCTACACACAACTCCAGGGAGTGAATAGAGCTGCTGAAGACCATCCTTAAGCCATTTGGGGTCCCCATATCACAGGTTAAGGAGTTTTGCTGCAAAGAGAAGTACTAAGAGGGAATGCATGCCCTCATTGTGGAGTGTTGTCAGAACATGTAGACCAGCTCATATGAATTTAATGGTAGAATGACAGAAGAGAAAAATATGCACAATGAATAAGCATGCTTTGGGAAAATTATTTTTAAATTTTCTTAATTTATTAGATACCCTGAGTTGGTAGCATAACCAGATTCTGTTATCACAAAATGGAACACTTAACTGTCCCCATTAGCTGTACTCTTTCAACAGTATCTAATCTGAGCTAGAAATTCCCTGCCTCAGAATCAACACATCAAATATAGTATATGACAACTAAATAATTGACTTTATTTACATACATGGTATGTTTTTCTTTAAAATCAACAATTATTTATACAATCTATAGTCAAATGCTCTACCACTGACCTATACCCCCCTCTACATTCTAAAATATATTTTTTCATGTTCTATTGATGATTTTATTTTCATTTCATAGAGTTGTATCATAGCTCTCCCATAAAACTTAAATATCAGACTTGTGAATTAGTGTAAAGCCTTATAAAGAATCTATAATTATAAGATCACTTACTCAATTAAGACCTTTGCAAGGTCTGCTGAGATAGAGATGGGTACACAATTTGGGGCAGGTAAGAACACCCTGAAAAATGGACTCAGTTGTCAATGATGATTTCTGTTCCATTTTCTCTGCCCAAAGTAGGAAATACATACTCTCATACTGTCTCCTGCATGTGCTATGATGACTCATAAAATGACACTTATAAAATATTAAGAGTACAGGTAGTTCAAGTATGAAAAACCAGAAACAGGAAAAAAGAGAGTTTCGAAAGGAATAAAAAAATAATCATATGTCAGAAGGAGAATAACATAGGAGAATCAAGATGGCAGACGAGAAACACGGCCAGACAGAGTGTCTCTGCAGAAAAGACAGATTCTAGCAGAAATTAGAAGAAAGAAGCAAGAAGGCGAGCATACATCGGACAAGGGTCGGAAGGAGGGGTACCTGAGACCAAGTGAGACTCCACAGGAGGAGGTTGCGGAGGAGAACTGGAAGCAGAGACCTCCGGAGCAGCCTGGAGACCAGCCGCAAGGGTAGGTGGAACAGTTAACTTCCTCCTCCCTTGCATATTGTACTGTCGGTGGTCTCCCCAGCAGGAGGAGAGACCTGCGGACACCAGCCCAGAGACCGCTACCACCAGCAAGCAGTAAGCCAGTAGTGGACGCGGAACTAGGCTCCCAACTCCCGCAGGGCATCTCCCTGTGCATGGACCCGAGTCGCCTGGCAGGCGCCATATTGCCTCCTTCTCCCCTCCTCCGACCCTATCTGCTGAGAGAGACAATATAGCCACCAGCCAGAGGCACCTCCAGGGAACAGGACCTTCCCTTTTGGGGCCCTACAGCTGACCGAGGGGAACTCAGACTGTGAGCTCCCTACCCACCAGCCCTTTCTGGTGCTGCTGGCATGGTGATCCCAGGAGAACGGGGCAGACCCAGAGGATGAGAGACATAGACCCACCTTGGGTTCCCCATGGGTGAATCGGGACTGGCACTCCTCTCCCTGGTGGGGATATAGTTTGAACTCTGGGGCCCAGAGGTCAGACCTGCAGACCAGATCCCATGCACCGAGGTCTCGCATTGCCTGGGGCACAGAAGGGATATACGTAAACAGCCTACTGAGGTGTGTGTGCCTTCAGGGGCAGATCAGCGTCCTAGAGGGCAACACTTCTCCCAAAGGGAGGCCGTGTGCCCAGCCCAGGTGGTGTTCCTGCACAGGGAACCTCCTGGCCGGCATCACAACCAGGGCAGGCCCGGTGGCCTGAGATCTGGCCTGCTGGCAGAGGCCCAGGAGTAGCTGCGGAATTGGGGAGGGTGGAAAGAAGGCAGGCCTGCTCCAGACTGAAGGTCTCCGACAGCCCAACTCCCACACGTAGACTTTCTGACTGAGCAGGGCCATTCCCGCCCCTCCTTGGCAGCTTTTCCTAGAAGCAGAGAACAAAACTTTGACCCATGCTAACAACATTGGTGGTGCCTGAGGGCAGGCTTACCCAACTCAGCTCCGCCCAGATGCACTCCCAGACCAGCCCTCACTGAGGGGAAGAAAAGGACACACCTGGAAGTCCCAGGGCCCCACCGACCACCTGAGGCACTAGAGTGCCTCTCTAGAGGAACAAGAGCTAGTCACAGGACACAAAAACAACAGCGTAGCCTGTTCCTCCAAGCAAGCACCACCTACTGACAGGGAGGACATCCTGCACACCCTTTTCATGGCACCTACTGACTCATCATACAGGGTATGGTCGAATCTCACCCACAGACACCAGTTACCAGCTCAGAAACTAAACAAGGTGTGTGAATACCCAAATGAAAACCTAAAGGAAAGAAGCAACAACTGATCGACATGGGAAGAAATCAGCGAAGGAACTCCAGAAATATGAAGAAACAAATGGAAACCACACCCCCAAAGAGGAGCACCAGCCCCTTAGAAATGCACACCAACCAAAATCAGGCAACCAAAATGACAGAAGAGGAATTTCGAATGTGGATCATAAGAAAATTCAACGACCTGCAAGAACAACTCGATGACCAACACAAAGAAACCACAAAAAGCCTCCAGGACCTGGAACAAAAAGTTCACTAAAGAAATCGATACAATGAAGAAAAGTTTAACCGAAATCCTGGAAATGAAGACTCAATTCAGGGAAAAACAAAATACAGTGGAAAGCCTCAAGAACAGGGTAGATCAAACAGAAGAAAGAATCTCAGAGATTGAAGATAACACCTACCAATTAAATAAATCAGTCACAGAGATAGGGCAGAAAAAGAGAAAAGAGAGAAAAGAGCAAAGCCAACAAGAGATATGGGATTATGTGAAGAAACCTAATGTGAGGGTCATAGGGTTACCAGAAGGGGAAGAAGAAAACACTCCAGGGTTGTACAAGCTATTTGAAGATATAATAGAGGAAAATTTCCCAGGACTTGTTAAAAATCTCGATATACAAGTTTAAGAAGCTCAGAGGACCCCTGGGAGATTCAATGGAAACAGGAAGACGTCATGACATGCAGTCATCAGACTGACCAAAATATCAACTAAAGAAGCCCTTGTAAGAACTGTAAGATGAAAGAAGCAAGTAAAATACAAGGGAAAGCCAATTCAAATAACACCAGACTTCTCTACTGAGACTTTACAAGGAAGGAGAGACTGGGGCCCCATTCTCACTCTTCTGAAACAAAACAATACCCAGCATAGAATCTTATTCCCTGCAAAACTAAGTTTTGTATATGAAGGAGAAATCAAGACATTCTCAGATAAGCAAAGACTGAGGGAATTCACCAGGACAAGACCAGCCCTTCAAGAAGTACTCAAAACAGTGTTACCCATGGATCAGCACAATAAACACGGATATAAATCTACTCAAAGCTAAAGATCAAAGCCCAGACACTACAATGGCTCAAGAGAGACAACAAAGCAACAAAGTTCAACCCAACATAATGAACATAAATCTGCACCACCTATCAGTTATCTCAATAAATGTGAATGGCTTGAACTCCCCACTCAAAGTCATAGGCTGACTGAAAGGATAAAAAAACACAAGCCAAGTATCTGCTGCCTTCAGGAAACACATCTAACCTTCAAGGACACATATAGACTAAAGGTAAAGGGGTGGAAAACAATATTTCAAGCAAACAGAAGCCAAAAGAAAGCTGGTGTAGCAGTGCTGATTACAGATAACTTAGTTTTTAAATCAACAAAAGTAATAAAAGACAAAGAAGCTCATTACGTAATGGTGAATGGTACAGTTCAACAAGAAGACATAACAATTCTAAATATTTATGCACCCAACCTTGGTGCACCCAGATTCATAAATCAAACTCTACTGGATCTAAACAAATGGATAAACAACACCACCATAATAGTTGAAGACTTTAACACCCCACTGACAGCACAGGACAAATCCTCCAAACAGAAAATCAACAAAGAAATAATGGACTTAAACAGAACCCTAGAACAAATGGACCTGACTGACATTTACAGGACATTATACCCCCAAACCACTGAATATAAGTTCTTATCATCAGCTCATGGGTCATTCTCTAAGATTGACCATATCCTAGGACACAAAGCACATCTCAAACAATTCAAAAAAATAGAAATTACACTACGTATCTTTTCAGACCACAATGGAATAAATGTAGAAATCAATCCTAACAAGAGTCCTCATTTCTACACAAAGTCATTGAAACTAAACAACCTTCTGCTGAATGATCACTTCATAAACGAGGAAATCAAGATGGAAATCAAAGGATTCTTTGAACTAAACGACAAAGGTGGCGCAAGTTACCAAAACCTATGGGACACAGCTAAAGCAGTCCTGAGAGGAAAGTTTATTTCCATAAATTCCTATATCCAAAAGTCGAAAAGATCACAAATAGACAACCTAATGAATCATCTCAAATACCTGGAAAACGAAGAACAGACCAACCCCAAACCCAACGGAAGAACTGAAATCATTAAGATCAAATCAGAACTAAGCAAAATTGACAACAGGGAAACTATATGGAAGATTAATAAAACAAAAAGTTGGTTCTTCGAAAAAATAAAATTGACACACCATTGGCTAGACTAACGAAAAGCAGAAAAGAAAAATATCTAATAAGCTCCATCAGGAACAATAAAGGAGAAATTATAACTGATGCCATGGAGATACAAGGTATAATTTATGAATACTACAAAAACCTCTATGCACACAAACTGGAAAATGTGGAGGAAATGGACAATTTCTTAGAAACACACAGCCTCCCTAGGCTCAACCAGGAAGACATAGAATTCCTGAACAGACCAATATCAAGTACTGAAATTGAAACAGCAATAAAAAAACCTTCCTAAAAAGAAAAGTCCTGGACCAGATAGTTTTCACACCCGAATTTTACCACACCTACAAAGAAGAACTGGTGCCTATCCTGCAGAAATTATCCCACAACATTGAGAAGGATGGAATTCTCCCCAACACATTTTATGAAGCGAATGTAACCCTGATGGCAAAACCAGGAAAAGATGCAACAAGAAAAGAAAACTACAGACAAATATCCCTTATGAATATAGATGCAAAAATTCTCAACAAAATCCTAGCCAATCGAATCCAGGTGCTTGTCAAGAAAATAATTCATCACAACCAAGTGGGCTTCATCCCAGGGATGCAAGGATGGTTCATCATATGCAAATCTATAAATGTAATTCACCATATAAACAGAAGCAAAAACAAGGACCATATGATCCTCTCAATAGAAGCAGAAAAAGCATTTGACAAAATGCAACACCCTTTTATGATAAGAATGCTCAACAAAACAGGCATAGACAGGGCTTACCTAAAAATGATACAAGCCATATATGACAAACCCACAGCCAATATCATACTGAATGGGGAAAAATTGAAAGCATTCCCTCTTAGAACTGGAACAAGACAAGGTTGCCCACTATCTCCACTTCTGTTTAACATAGTGCTGGAAGTCCTCGCTACAGCAATCAGACAAGAGAGTGGAATTAAGGGTGTCCAAATGGGAGCAGAAGAGATCAAACTCTCACTCTTTGCTGATGACATGATATTATACCTAGAAAACCCCAAGGATTCAACCATGAGACTCCTTGACCTGATAAAATGAATTTGGCAAAGTCTCAGGATACAAAATCAATACACAGAAATCAGACACATTCATATATGCCAACAACAGTACAAGTGAGACCCAAATCAAAGACTCATTTCCCTTCAAAATAGCAACAAAGAAAATAAAGTACCTTGGAACATATTTAACTAAGGAGATAAAAGACCTCTAGAGGGAGAATTATGAAACACTGAAGAAAGAAATAGCAGAGGACGTAAACAGATGGAAGAATATACCATGCTCATGGGTTGGCAGAATCAACATTGTTAAAATGTCTATACTACCCAAAGTGACCTGCAGAGTCAGTGCAATCCCTATCAAAATACCATCATCATTTTTCACAGATATAGAAAAAATAATTTTACACTTCATATGGACCAGAGAAGACCCCGGTATAGCAAAAGAAATCCTAGGCAATAAAAACAAAATAGGAGGCATCAATTTACCAGACTTCAAACTATACTACAATGCTATAGTCATTAAAACAGCTTGGGACTGCCACAAGAACAGGGACATTGACCAGTGGAACAGAACAGAGAACCCAAATATAAAACCATCCTCATGTAGCCAACTAATCTTTGACAAGCAGACAAAAACATACACTAGGGAAAGAATCCTTATTCAATAAATGGTTCTGGGAAAACTGAATAGCCACATGTAGAAGACTGAAACAAGACCCACACCTTTCACCTCTCATAAAAATCAACTCACATTGGGTAACATACTTGAACCTTAGGTGTGAAACTATTAGAATTCTAGAGGAAAATGTTGAAAATACTCTTCTAGACATTGACCTAGGCAAAGAATTTATAAAGAAGACCCCAAAGGTGATCATAACAGCAACAAAAATAAACAAATGGGACCTGATCAAATTAAAAAGCTTCTGCACAGCCAAAGAAACTGTCAAGAGAGCAAATAGACAACCCACAGAACGGGAGAAAATTTTTGCAAGCTACACATCTGATAAAGGGCTGATAACTAGAATCTATTTAGAACTCAGGAAAATCAGCAAGAAAAAAATCAAACAGCCCTATCAAAAAATGGGCAAAGGACATGAACAGAAACTTATCAAAAGAAGACAGAATGATGGCCAAAAAACATATGAAAAAATGTTGAACATCTCTAATCATCAAGGAAATGCTAATCAAAACCACAATGAGATATCACTTAACTCCAGTGAGAATGGCCTGTATCAAAAAATCCCCAAACAACAAATGCTGGCGTGGAGGAGGAGAGATAGGAACACTCCTACATTGCTGGTGGGACTGCAAACTAGTTCAACCTCTGTGGAAAGCAATATGGAGATACCTCAAAGCAATATAAGTAGATCTACCATTTGATCCAGCAATTCCACTACTGGGCATCTACCCAAAAGATCAAAAGTCACTTTATGAAAAAGACACCTGCACTCGAATGTTTATGACAGCACAATTCACAATTGCAAAGCTGTGGAAACAACCCAAGTGCCCATCAATTCATGAGTGGATTAATAAAATGTGGTATATGTATACCATGGAGTACTACTCAGCTTTAAGAAACAATGGTGATATAGCACCTCTTGTATATTCCTGGATACATCTGGAACCCATTCTACTAAGTGAAGTATCTCAAGAATGGAAAAACCAGCACCACATGTACTCACCAGCAAATTGGTATTAACGGATCAACATCTAAGTGACATATAGGAGTAACATTTATCGCGTGTCGGGAGAGTAGGAGGGGGAGGAGGGGATGGGTATATACAACCACAATGAGTAAGATGTGCAACGTTTGGGGGATGGACAGGCATGAAGCTCTTACTCCAGGGGGGAGGGGGTCATGGGCAATATGTGTAACCTTAACATTTATACCCCCATAATACACTAAAATAAAAAAATTTAAAAATTAAAAAATATAGTAGACTGACATAATATTTTCCTGAATAACAGGAAATAAAAAGGAGAATACTACAATAAAATATATTTATCTGATGTGCCAGTCACGTGGAGTATAAAGAGGGTACTATGGCACACAAAACTGTTAAGACACTCAGAAGATAAATAAATTTGCTAGGTAATTTATAACTATTGGCTAACTCACAATCTTTTTTTTTTTATTTTGGACTATTATATTGGTATTCTGATCTTTATTTAATGACTTTAGTATGTGCTCCCCATAAGAAAACCTCTAATTATGTTTTATGGATTGAAGTTTAAGGCAACCTGATTTCTAGCCAGAGTGATTTATTTCTCAAATTTCTCATTCTTTGACTTATCAAAAATCTACATCACATCAGACATAAAGGCTAGGGCTCAGGATAAAACCATGTATTTATTAGTAGACCTCCCTACCTAACTTTCTAAATTCTTAGCATGATCAACATGAATTTACTAAAGAGTGATCAGAATGATTGAAATAACTTTACCTAAACAGTCTCATCTATCTGTCTTCCTTTATTCCCATTTTATCCTTGTGAGAAAACAAGAGAAGTTAGTTAATATCCTCTCTTTTATATAAAAGAATGGTAAAAGAAACTGAGGCACAAGAGGGTTACAGTCCCTGCCCAAACCACATGTCAGTTTCCTGTGTGGTACTTCTTTATTTCATGAGACCAAATTGCTTTCTGAGTCAGTGCTTCCTCACAAATGGATTCAGGAAAAGAAATGAAGGCATCTCCCTATAGAGCTTAATAGGCAGGCATTTGCCATTTACATAAATTTAAAATAATAATTGTACAATTCTTCACAACGTTCTGGTAAGTAGATAAAAAAGTAAAATGAAATGACTTTTCAAATAATTTGCCCATTTCTTAAAGTATAAAAAATGATCTCAACTTTATCACTATAAATAGAGTGGCATCTTAGGGTACTGCTTCTTCCTCATTACAAACAATATTGTGGGTCACACAGATTAGAAGAAATGATTCCAACTATCCTCTGAAAACGAATTTCTAAATTTAGAAAAGTCCTTTTTTCTTAACAAACTATTATTTCCAGCTCACCTCAGTGTCCTATCTGTGATAGGTCTTTTGAGAGTTGAACCAAAAATCCATCAGTACAGAGAATTACTATAACTGCAACAGTCTAAAAAGTAGAGTCAACAGAATAATTTGATCAGAAATGTGGCTCATGAAATAAATTTACAAAATGCCCAAATGTGTGGACTGTGGAAACTTGAGAATAATCCTTGGTCATCCTTGAGGCCTTGGAGCTGGTCTGTATGCATTTTATCCTTCCTCAAGTTACAGGAGTATATAAATGTGTTTCTCCAAGTCTAGAAATGCTAACTCTTTCCCCAGTTTCATTGTAATCTATCAGCCTGTTTTGTGGTAATGTTTTAGCTCCAAAGTGCCTTTTTCAGTCAGTTTTGCCTGCCAAAATCCTAACCATGCTTCTATGCTACAACTCAAATATTACTTTCTTAACAAAGCCTTTCTTTTTAAATAAATTAATGTTATTTTTACTCGATAAATCATAATTGTATGCATTTAAGGGGTAAAATTGCTGTATTGATATAGGTATACAATGTGGAATGATTAAAGCAAGCTAATTAACATAGTCAGACTTCACTTTTCACCTTTAGTGGTGAGATATTTGAAATTTATTCTCTTAGCTATTTTGGAATATATAATAAAATATTATTAACCATAATACCCTGCTGTACAATATTACTCAAAAACTTATTTCTCCAGGGATTAGGGAGTTGGGGGAGTAAGCTCACAACAAAGGGACAGGGTGAGCGTTGTAGGGGTAACAGGCACACCCTAAATCATGGTTTGGATGTGACAAAGGCATAACATATAACCAAACTGTTTGCAGTCCATAATATCCTGAAATAATTTAAAAAAAACTTATTTTCTTGTCTGACTGAAAGTTTGTACTTTCTTGCTCTCTCCCTCCCTGCCTGCAGCCTCTGGTCACCACCCTTCCACTGTGCTTCTATGAGTTCACATTTTAAGGTTCCACATATAAGTGAGATTATGTCATATTATTTTTGTCTTTTTGTCCCTGGGTTATGTCACTTAGCCTAATGTCCTCCAGGTTCACCTGTGTTGTCATAAGTAACAGAATTTCCTTCATTCTAAAAGATGAATAATATTCCACTGTGAATATATACCACAGAATATATACCATTTTTTTAAATTCCATTTTTCCATTGATGGACACTTAGGTTATTTCCATATCTTGGCTATTGCGAATAATGTTGCAATGAACATGGGAGTGCAGGTATCTTATCAACATAATGTATTCAATTCCTTTGGCTATGTACCCAGAAATAGAATTAATGAATAATATGGTAGTTCTATGTTTAATTTTTTGAGGAACCTCCATATCATTTTCTATAGTGGCTGTAATAATTTACATTGCACCAACAGTGTACAAGGGATCCCTTTTCTCTATATCCTTGCTACTAACACTGTTATCTTTTATATTTTTTATTATAGCCATTCTAACAGATAAGTAGTGGCATCTCATTGTGGTTTTAATTTGCATTTTTCTAATGATTGGTGATGTTGAACATATTTTTATGAACCTATTGACCATTTGCATGTTTTCTTTTGAGAAATGTATATTCAGGTTTTTTGCCTATTTTTAAATCAGATTATTTGTTTTAATGTTATTGGGTTGTTTCAGTTCCTTATGTATTTTTGATATTAATTCCTTATCAGATATAGAGGACAAATATTTTCTCACACTCTGTGGGTTGTCTTGTTGCTCTGTTAATTGTTTCCTTTGTTGTGTAGAAGCTTTTTGGTTTGATACCATCTCATTTGTCTATTTTTGCTTCTGTTGCCT
The DNA here is from genome assembly GCA_008750895.1 of Mirza zaza. NCBI lineage: Eukaryota > Metazoa > Chordata > Mammalia > Primates > Cheirogaleidae > Mirza > Mirza zaza. Next base: position 111,348 of record VSMD01120171.1, read on the forward strand.
ATATTTTTAGGGTCATATCTAATAAATCATTGCCCAAATCCATGTCATGGAGTTTTTTCCCTATGTTTTCTTCTAGTAGTTTTGTAGCTATAGGTATTATATTTAAGCTTTTAATTGATTTTCAGTTGATTGTTGTTTTTCTTAAGCAATACAGTTGAAATTAATCTTGCCCACCACCTGACACACTTTCTAAAGAAAGAACTTGTCACACTCTACTTGATATTTAGTTTTTGAAAATATCTTTCTGTCCCATTAGACTGCTCCTTGAAAACATAATGATCTTCTAATGCTTATAACATTGAATTGAATTGAATTAATTTGCAAGACCACGTAGTCTCCATTCAAATGCCAGGTGGAATAGACTTTAGTTGTTATTCATGATCTTTGTATACCACAGATAAGTTCCTCAGTATTAGTAATAACATATTCAAATGTGAGGAGAAATTTTACTTAGATCCCATATCTTGGGCCCTGGAATTGGTTTCTGTCCCTGACTTTTAAACAATGAATGCTTTTTAATCTTTTACCATCTTGCTATCTGGCAAGGAATGGCTCTGTCTCGCCCACAGACATAATTGATATAACTTTTACAGTGCTGAACAATTTTAACAAGTGTATCAGAGGGCACTTAACACAGAGCTGACTAAGAAAGGTCTCATCAACTTGAGATGATGGAAAGAAATTATGATTCATTATCATCTTGGGTGTTACAATGCAGCCTTGGCAATCCTTATGAGAGAAGCTACTCAGAACTTATGGCTAGCCAAGTGGCTCTGATTAAAAAGTTTCAGGCAGCAATAAAACAGAAAAACTTTTCTCTATTTTTTCTTTAGTCAAGCTCAAAAAGCTTCTGAATTTCCTAAAAGGGCAAGAAAAATTAGGTGAGATTATTGTCTGAAACACCTCAAAAATAAACATTCACACAAAGTCCTAAGGAAATTCCACCACGTACGTGGACTCTTTAAAAACATTAAGTAGAGAGTCCTATTTCTGTTTTATTTCAAGCAAAATTTCACCTAAATGAGTTGTTAAGAAACCATCCTCAGATTGTTAGACCACATGTCATTCTATTTTAAAATATCTGGCTACACTGTCCATTTATTACTTTTGCTTTATGTCCTAAAATGTTTTGATGTAAGCAATAGTAAAGCCCATGCTGTGTGATTTACATATACTTTTCCCAGTCCTAAAGAGCAAGGGCCATCAGTCATTCGTGTTTTGCTTCTTTATCAGCAAATCTAGCTCAGAAGTTCAGCCACCAGCATGTATAAGCAGCATGAGGCAAGGGTTGTGGTCATTTGTAAGTTGCTTTTAGGTTTTAAATCTCCAATACATACTTCTAAATTTGGCTAGCTATAGATGCAATTAAAATATCAATCTGAATTCAGTCATTATGATAAATTTGTAATTATATAATGTAGCATACTGTGTGTAAGTTATTTAGTAAAAAATTAGCTTGATTTTCCTTCTTTTTCTCTGTATTTTTTTTTATTTTAGCGTATTATGGGGGTACAAGTGTTAAGGTTATGTATATTGCCCATGCCTCCCCTCCCCCCTCGAACCAGCATCTCAAGCGTGACCATCCCCCAAACATTGGACATCTCACTCATTGTGTTTATATATACCCATCCCCTCCTGCCCCCTCCCACCTGCCAGACACTCAGTAAGTGTTATTCCTATATGCCCACTGAGGTGTTGATCTGTTAATACCAATCTGCTGGTGAGTACATGTGATACTTGTTTTTCCATTCTTGAGATACTTCACTTAGTAGAATGGGTTCCAGCTCTATCCAGGAAAATACAAGAAATACTCAATATCTCTAATCATCAGGGAAATGCAAATCAAAACCACAATGAGATATTGCTTAACTCCAGGGAGAATAGCCTTTATCAAAAAATCTCCAAAGAATAAATGTTGGCGTGGATGTGGAGACATAGGGCCACTCCTACACTGCTGGTGGGACTGTAAACTAGTTCAACCTCTGTGGAAAGCAATATGGAAGATACCTTAAAGCGATACAAGTGCATCTACCATTTGATCCAGCAATTCCACTACTGGACATCTACCCAAAAGATCAAAAGTCACTTTATGAAAAAGACACCTGCACTCGAACGTTTATAGCAGCACAATTCACAATTGCAAAGTTGTGGAAACAACCCAGTGCCCATCAATTCATGAGTGGATTAATAAAATATGGTATATGTATACCATGGAGTACTATTCAGCCTTCTCTTTCTCTTTATAGTGAACAAATAAAAGACAATTAAAAAAATAATTGTTTGCAAGTGTAATCCACTGGGAGGCTTTGCACATAACTATCTTTCTTTTTCTTTCCCTTTCCTAAAAGGGGACACCATGATCCAACTCTTTAAAAGTAGGCATAGGGTGAGTGACACGACTGCAGGAACCACAGGAGCTTAAGGCTTCCTGGGGCTGTAGCCATCACCTGGGAAAAGTCAGTGCCTGGCAGAGCACTTTTCTTGTTCTGCAGCTTTCGTATGTTTTCCTTCTATAAGAAAACAGCATGATCAGGTTAGAGAAATATAGGGTCACCTTAAAATTAAGTGGAGAATAAAATCAATTACAAATGTAAAGTAATTTCAAAGAACTACGTAGGACTTTGTTTCTCTCTTTTTCATCCTTCGGGGATAATTATATATCCATTAAAACACAAAAATTTATTCCATTGTTTCAATCTCTTTAAGGATGCTTCACTGGCAAGCATTTTAACAGGTTCCAACTGCAAACACAGTCCTTGCATCAGGAGATTAAGAATTGAAGAAAGATGACACTGTTTAGATCTGTCAAGGAGAGTAAAGTAATTTCAAAAATGAATTGGTGGTTGCTATATTAGCTTCCTAGGCCTGCCATAGTGAATTACCACAAACTCAGTAGCTTATAATAACAGTAACTTATTTTCTTGCAATTTTGGAGGCCAGAAGTCAGAAATCAAGGTGTTGCATTTCCACACTCTCTCTGGAAGCGCAAAGGGGGGTTCCTCTTTGCCTCTCCCAGTTTCTGGCAGCTCTACGTGTCCCTTGGCTTGTGACAGTGTCACTCCAGTCCCTGCCCCTGCTTTCACAGGCCCATCTTTCCTCTCTATTGTCTCTTCTTATAAGGACATTTGTCACTGGATTTAGAACCCACCTACATAATACAAAATGATCTCATTTTAAGATTCTGAACTTAATTATATCTGCAAAGACCCTTTTACCAAATGAGTTCACATCCACAGTTCCCATCAAAGGTGGAGCTGGGCCCACGTGTGAGGAGCTGGGCCCACGTGGTGCTGGACAGGACAACAGGAGTGGGCTCTGAGGCAGGACTCTGGGACAGGAGGCTTTGGGTTGCCCTTTTGACCAGAGCTTCCTTCAGTTTCCTCATCCATAAAAAGTGGATGGACAGAACTTTATCTCATAAAGTTCTTGAGAAAACTGAATGAGATATTCCATGTATAAGCATTTTGTCAAACTCACACGGTTATTAGTAATAAAATGATTGCCAAATGCTCTTATGATTAGCCAAATTTCTTATAAATTATGTGTATAACCTCAGAACTTAGAGCACAGTAGGTATTTCCAAAAACAATCTCTGGGATTTTTTAATGGAAACATGCGTGGATAATGAATTAAATATTTTCTGGAGGTGCGTTTGCTGTGAATGTGCCAGGTTGTCCTGCACACACCGCACACGGGTGCCCTGTACATGCGTGTTTATCAGCGCCCCTTCTAATCATCTCCCCATCTCCCCTGTTTGGGGTGTAGTGTCTTCTGCAGTAAATAAAGAATCACAGCTGACTGAAGAGTCTCTTTAAGGTCATGCACTTCAATTTAATGTTACCCATAAACATTCTTTCCCATAAAGAAGTGCAAAGTTCTTTGTTATTTTTCAAAGCGAGCAGTCCATTACTTTCTGGTTACAAATTCTCAGCTATGTCAGAAAGATTGATCTTACTCCTCAACAGCTATGCCATTTTTCTCACAAATTGTGTCATGTTATTCTTGTGAGTAGATGTTTATATGTTGCATTATTTCAGTTTAAAACCTAAATGTTTGGATAAATATGTCAGTTTGCTATGGGAGGAGTAAGTAGGCATTGCTCTTATACAATTTAAGCCCAATGAAAGCAAAACCTTTCCTCTAAGAGTCCTGGAGAAATATTTCCTGAAGGATAGCAGTCCTTTCTCTAGAATCAGAAACTTGAGAGTGACTCTCCTGCCCTCTAATGTTTGAGAACCACTGCCCTGGAATCCACCAAGAGCAGGTGTGTAAGTCACATATTGCTGGACCTCGCTCCCCAACACACCCCGAGTTTCTGATTCCGGAGGTCTGGGTGGGACCAATAATTTGTGTTTCTTACTAGCTCCAGGCGGTGCTGATGTGCTGGGTCAAAGTCCACATTCTGAGACCCACTGTTACAGAGAAAGGGAAAAAAAAGAAGCTAGATCACACACTGGAGTTTTCCTCCCAAACACAGGAGTCCAGTTAAGACACACCTCCTTCCTGGTCGTTTACTAAGTCAGGATGGAGGGACAGATGAGGAGAGGCCAGTAGCGTTACATGAATGGATGTTCCTCCGCATGAAAGAAAATCTCAGGGGTGGGGAATAAGGGTTCCCTTCAACAGCATGTCCTGACCTTTGCACCCAGAGTCCTGTAGCTCTGGGACGACCAGGAGCCAGCCCTGTGAGGAATGCAGTAAGTCACTGGGGGCACCGGCAGGGATGAGACATTAATCCCAAATCACTTTCCCTGCAGTGGACATCAACCACTAAGGGCACTAGAACTAAACACAAGCGACATATGGGAGCTCTCTGAAACAATGGGAGTGGGCAGCAAGGCATAAGGTCCCAGAGGTCTGTAGGTCAGAACCTGGGCTGTGAAATCTACGGATGAAAATGTATCTGACATTATCTGAGCCTGTAGGAAGGTGGTACATTTGGTTTACAATAAAATATCAATGCCCAGTGTCTTTTGTCCTTTCAAGGTGACAATGTCCTTATAGCACAGAGACCGCATTTTCAAATTCCTTTTGTTTCCACTGTATCAATCTCAGCACTCCACTTGGTGCAGAACCTCATCTGCCTCAAATATTAAATTTGTCATGTTATTTTTCAACTTAAAACTTTGCTGTCGTTTGTTTTACCACAGAGCAATTCCCCAAGCTTCTCAGCTTGGCATGCAAAGTGCCATCTAAGACCCTACTACTTGAACTGCTGTCCTTGAACCAGAACCAGTGTCACTTGGGAGCTTGTTGGGAAGGCAAATTCTTGGGCCCCACCTCAGGCTTGCTAAGCTGGAATCTGCATGTTAACAAGACCCTTCAGCTGGTCTCTGTGTACAGTACAGTTTGAGCAGCACTGCTCCTGTTAATGACTGCCTTTCTTACTCATCTTTTAGCTATAACTGGTTGGCACAGTCCCATTGGGGTCACAAACACCGATGAAAGATGAGACAGTGCAAAACCTACTTCAGAACCAAAATGCAATTCTGAGAAATGTTTATACCTCTTCTAAGTTATTAGCACCAACTGGCTCTTTACAAAAGGCCCAGAGAGAACCACTGTCAGAAGCTAAAATGAGAACATGATTCTTGTTCAATCCTAATAGCGGCAATAACCAGAGACACCAGCCACTGATTTGTACGGCTGTGTCTCAGGCCCTTGGCTACCCCCAGAAGGCCTTTCTGAGACTATCAACACCATCCAACTGTCAGTGATGGTTCTTTGGTATTACCTAGGACAGTGCTTATAAAAAAGTACAGTTGTAAGTTCTACCCCCTGCTAGTGGATTTAGTGATGATATTGAATACAGAAGAAAAACACTGTTAGAAGTACATTAGGTTTTGATGTTGAATTATTAATACTCTGCTGCACTTATAAAAGAAAGACATCATTCTATGTTTACCCATGCAACAAAGCTGGGTTTTAAAGGGTATATGCATTTTAAGGAGCACAGGCTCTTCCAACCACATGCTCTTCCAATCTCTAATTTTTCACACAAATGGTTTAATGATTATCAAGGAAAGTCTCAAAGGGGAGATGAGCAGTCACACGAGCATAACACATAGTCTGAGGGTCATGGCATGTGTGTGCATGTTATTCTTTTTTGTGTTGTGTCAGTGTGTTGGGTAGATTACAGGTAATATTATGTGAAACCTCAGTACCCCCATCCTTCACCAGCCAGTGGGCACAGTGGAGCACATTAAGAGCAGTGGCTAATGTCACTGGTTCTCACCCCATCTGCCAACATGGTCTCAAACTATTGCAAAGTGCTGCCGTGGTGTTTCTGACACAGTGCACAACATTTCCGTTCCCTCTGACACTGAAGATTCTCCTTCAGACTCCATGGGCCTCTGTTGGGCCCCAGCTATTCCCAGGTACAGGACCTAAGGTGCTGGGAAGCTCATGGCACATCTTTGATGGTGTGGATGGAGAAGGTGTCGCTGTAGAAATCCTGCTGAAATGTTCCTTTGTTTTTGCTTACCATTCTCCATTCTCCATAGGATCTAGTCCTCTGAAGTTTTAAAGACAAATCCAGCTGACAGACACCACCCAAATTCAGAATTTCTCTTTCCTCCCCTCCAGTTATTTACACATTTTAAATAGGCTAATGGGTCCTGATCCCTCCTTCATTACAAGTGTTCTCTTGCTGTGCTTCTTGGTCCCATGTGCAAATATGCATCTTGACAACCCACCAAATCAAATGTCAGCTATATGAGTGTCACCTTCAAGTTTTCAATTCTTTTTTGGAATCAGCTAGAGGTGGCTAGAATTAAGTTTACTATACTATAGGAATAACTTTGAAAACAGATTATGAATAAAGAGATGGAAATCTCTAGTGCTTGATCCTGTAATTTAAGTATTATATTTTTTCATATGAATATAATTTGCAAGCAAGAAATCTGAATTTATTTAAAAATTTTTTTGTTTATCCTATAAAAATTGTTAAGAGGTAGCAACATTCGATTTTGTCACAGATGCAGTTGATTGTATTCATACAAAAATAACTTAAAGATAGTGAGAAAGAAACGATATAATAAAATTCCCATAAGGACACATCATAATTAATATCTCACCAAAATTTATTCTGTGGCTTTTTTGTTTATAAAATTGTGTTCATTGCACCGTGAACTTCAAGGCTGATGGGTCTACTGATAAAGATATATGAGAGAAGAATCACTGAGATCATTTGAATATGTTTGTTTAAAATATTGGCTTTTTAATAGAGGTGGTTTTGATGAGATAGAAGAAAATAAGAACTGCCAAAATAGAGGAAATTGAGAAGTACATGTTGGGAAAAGTGTCAATTAAATGTAAGAAAGGAACAGGAAATAGAAGGAACAGAATGGACAGTTAGGAAGGATTGCTGCGGATGGTGGTGGCAAGGGTGGGTGGGAAAGGCTAGAGAGCATTTTCACTCAGAGACTCACAGGAAATTTGAAGGAAAAGTGTGCTTGTAGATTTAATATCCTATGTGGCTGCCCTACGCCCAGCTTCCTGGGAACTACCAATGCAATATAAACATAAAAGGATGGAAGAAAACAAGGGATTAAGAGAAATCTGCATGGGGGATCGAGGCTGGGTTTGGGCAGTGCTGTAATTTGCTCGCAGGGCTGGTGCTGTCTTTCCTTGCTGGACTGTCCTTGGGTGTGCCAAAACATTCATTCACTGAGTCATTCACTTAACAGGCATTCAGAAAACACCTATAAAGACGTCCCTGCGAGGAATTATAAGGGCTGGCTCTTGCTTGTAGAGGTGAACTGGGCAGTGAACTAGGACATGTACTTACATCAATTAAACGTAAAGAATTAAAATGGCATTAAAAGATGTAAAATGCTTTTGGAGTTCAGAAGGGGAGATTATTTCTATCTGGGGGTGCTTTGTGGAGATGCTAGCATTTGAGCTAGGTTTCACAGACTAGAAGGAGGTGGACATTTGCAAATGAGAAAAAAAGCAATTCTGATATATGGAAATACCCAACACTAAGACTTGAAATTTGGAAAGTACAAGGCAGCTGTCTGGTACATAGAATGGATCTGAGTATATGTAATAGTTGATGTCAGATTCTGGAAGACATTAAATTTTAACTTTGATGGTATGAATTCCAAAGACACAGAAAGGTTCTGTGTAGGTGAGTGACTGCCACAGGGCTTGGCTGAAGGCTTTAGGAAGATCGGTGTGCCTTGAGTGTCCATGACTGAGCAGATGGAGACATCTGGAGCCCACGGGGAACACTCATCAGCCTTTTGTTCCAGAGCTACATCAATAGCATCGTGGCTGTCATTCTTTGTTGCTTCTATTTCTAAAACTAGATGTTGCCTCAATTTTCTAAAATGTGGATTAAAGGTTAAGATGCATTACAAAGTCTTCCTTACCATTAATGCAAATAAACTCATTTTTTAAAAAACTTTAAAGCCTATTTTTTAATTTTACAAATCAAAGTCCTAATACTTTTACTATATTTTTATAAGAAACCACTTGTTGTCTTTGGTCATTTTGTTAATAGTTGTCCTACTTTGATTTCCTCTACAGCCACTAAATCTTTTCTAAGGTGCAAAAAACTGACTTCAACTATACCTGTGGGTTTTAAAGAACCCATGGAATCATCTTCCCAAAGTTTGTTTTTAGATTGAGAAAACTCTTTCTACAACATCTCTGACAGACTCAAATGATAGGGACCCACTGCTGCACAAGGAACCTCCGCTGCAGCATCACTCCAGTTCTTAGATAACTCTTTTTATCTTTAGTTCAAATGTACTGCATAGCTCTGCTTTTGTTCCCAATTTTTCCCTCTGGAGCTGCGCACATTAGATCCAGTCTACTTTTTTACCCCAATACTCTTCACATCCTTCAACTACACCCACAAATATACAAAACAAAATACTTAAACTATCTAAAGACGGTCTACATACTTCTTTTCTCTTTTAGATGAGGCAACCCCAGTTCTTTCACCTTTTTCTTTTATGAAATAATTGATGGAGCCTGAACAATATCTTGTACTCTCGATATTTCCTAGTTTGTTAAGTTCTCCTCGAAATATAGTATGCAGAATTAAACGCAGTATTCTGATGTGGTTTGACTACTGTAAGAAGGGCCCACGGTACAGACAAAATATCGCTTTCATTCAGACCTCTTTTACCTTACAGTGCTGACTCACACCATGCAAGGGAACAAAAGGATGAAATGGGTTATGTATTTAAAAGCAAGCACCAAATAAATGCATAAAATTTTTATGGCTTCACATTTCTGTGTTTTATGTTGACAAGAGATTACCAGTGATCTCATTGTCTTCATGAATTATTAGGAACTAGCCCTAATGATCTAAATACATTGTTTTTAAGAAAAGAAGTTAAAGGAAAAAAAGACCTAAAGAAAGAAAATCAAATAATAATTTTCATAAGACCTCTAATTTTTTTCCTCTTTGACTAAAATCTTGATTCTCTTTTGCATTACATTTTCTGATACTGACAATGGTCTACTAAACCTTTTCCTCCATCCCTCCTTTCTCTTCCTCTCTCCCTTCCTTCCTTCCTTTCTGGGGACTACACACACTCTGAATTGTTTTATACAGGGTTTCTTGGGGAGTTATATATTCTCTTCACAGCCATAATAACAGTTTTTTTTCAGGTTCTTCAATTTAAAAATACAGGACACCATTACTGAAACTGTACAATTTTATAGATTTACAATAATACTTTCCCACACTCATTTACTTTATCATGTAGCAAGAAATAGTGTACTTTTAATGAAAATTAAGCAGTGAAAAGCAAATATGCAACACAACAGGGCACGGGGCACATTTCAAAGCAAAATTCAGGCCAAAATGACCTCATTTGGCATTACTCTTCCACAGGTAGTTGCCAGCTAAAACTAACCATTTAGTGGAAGTGTCATTACTCTTCCACAGGTAGTTGCCAGCTAAAACTAACCATTTCCTTATCGCTGGGCCAGACCAAGGTGGAAGAAGAAGAGGAAGTAAGTCCTGTCTGTATTCACATAATGCCACATGTGGCATTCTTTAAACAGAAACTCATTTCTCCATTTCTGAAATTAAAGGCAAAAACCAACTTGGGGATTTTTAGAGAATCACTTCTCAGGATTCTTCTAAGTATAAGAAGTAAGATCATTATGAATTTCTAATAACACCTCACTGGAAGCTTAGATGAGCTAGTCAAGCTAAGTAAGAAGGGCTCAGCCCTTGCAGTTGTCTCTACAAAGGTAACCAGATGTCTTCTAAGTTTACAAGAGTTCTGTGCAAGTCTGACTGCCTGCTTTCACCATCCATTCAACTTCTGTCTTGGCTTGGATCTTGGAACCTGACTGCTTTAGTCAGACCATTTGTTGCATTTTAAAATAATTTTTTATATTTCTTCTCTTTCTCTGGTCCTGAATTCTTTTCCCAATACGAACCTCAGCCCTGGTCCAATAGATGACATTAATCATAATGAATTTGAAGGTGGGTGAGATTTTATTTATATATTTTTTAAAAGTCTTTAGACTTCCATTTCTGGCAGGATAGTGGAATAGATACTTGGAATAACTTCCCACTACAAAACTAATAATAGTGAATAAAATGTATCATTGAATGGGTAGGAAAATGAAAATCCTCAAAGAATTAGCTGAATTATCTCTTTTTCCCCCAGAATAAATGTTAGCAAAAGTTCAGTACTTGTCCCCAAGGCTGAATCAATGAGAACGAAGAACGAAGACTAATGGTTTAAAGAAAAGGAAAGAAAAATGTATTAATTTGCTGGCAAATGAGGATGGTAGACTCCAATCTTAGAGTACCACCATCCTGCCTTTAAACTAAATATAAGGCTTATTAAAGGGGGGTTTTTAGAGGTTGGGCTCAGGTCTATGTGACCAGTGTCTATTGTTGTTTAACTATAGTTAAGTGAAGATGGATCTGTGACCTCCAGACAATTCTGTTGAGTCATCTCCTGTGGTTTAAGATACAAAGAACAAAAGAACATTTTTCTGCCCTGTTGATTACTGGCCTTGGCAGCAATGCAGGTTTTAATGCCCAAAAAGGGTGGAGATTTTTAAAGATACAGCTGGCAACACATTTTGCCATTTTTCAGACCTCTACCTCTGTTAGATAAATTCTTTTTCTTCACTTTTGTTTTTATATGTCATATTTTTATGTTTTTATATGTCATTAGTTTTTATATGTTATTTTGGAAAGTCATAATGACTTTCCAAAATGTCTCATAATATTTGTTTTATTAATAATATGGGGGAAAAAGACTGATTAGCACAGGTAGCTGGGCTGTGTTCTTCTGGGAAGCTTAGGTCCTTTGCTCTGAAAGGCCCTCCCTGAATTAGAGCACTAGGGATGGCTTGCTGTTGTATCTGGCCTATTTTTTGGGCCATGCTTTATTCAACTCTTTCCATGTTTTACTATCTGATTTCTAGCTTCCAAACTTTTCTATCGGTCCACTTATGAAACCTTTTCTTCTTTTATAGCACCATAATTGTGCTTTCTTTTTTAACTTAGTATTTCTAACTTCAATAAGTATGGATCAGGAGAAAAAGCAGACAGGTGCACTCAATTCCCTTTATTTAGTCTGCAGTAGTGATTTTCAAGTTTTATTTTGACATTCTAGATCTAGACAGCACCTTTATTTAGAAAACATAGTCTAAGACCTATGCTGAGTGGAAGGAAGAAATTCTGGGTTATGGCTATAATTTGACTGGAAAAAGAAATCTTAGAAGATGTAATGGTGTTATATAAAAAAAAAAGGTCCACGATTATTTTTGATAATCTTACCTTCCAGTGGCAAGGTCCAATTCTTCTCCCATTGAGTGTGGGTTAGACTTAGTGACTCACTTCTAATGAATAGAATAAAATTGAAGAGACGATGTGAGACTGCAAAGTCTCGGTCCTAAAAGGTAATGCAACTTTCTTCTCACTTTCTCTTTCTCTTAAATCACCTGCTCTGGGAGAAATTAGGTGTCATGTCATGAGAAGCCCTGTGGCAAGAAACTCAGGTCCCCAACCAACAGCCAGCAAGAAACTGAGTCTCTGGCCAATAGTCATCTGGGTGAGCTTTCTTGGAAACCTATCCCCATGCCTCAGTTGAGCTTTCAGATTACAGAAGCTCTGGTCAACTACCTGGCCTGCGACCTCATGAGAAACCCTGAGCCAGAACTACCCACATGAAATTCCTAAATCAAAGAAACTGTATGAGATTTTAAGTTTGTTGTTTTTTTGTTTGTTTTGTTTTTGAGACAGAGTCTCACTTTGTTGCCCAGGCTAGAGTGAGTGCCGTGGCATCAGGCTAGCTCACAGCAACCTCAAACTCCTGGGCTCAAGCAATCCTGCTGCCTCAGCCTCCCGAGTAGCTGGGACTACAGGCATGCGCCACCATGCCCGGCTAATTTTTTCTATATGTATTAGTTGGCCAATTAATTTCTTTCTATTTATAGTAGAGACAGGGTCTCGCTCAGGCTGGTTTCAAACTCCTGACCTCAAGCAATCCGCCTGCCTCGGCCTCCCAGAGTGCTAGGATTACAGGCGTGAGCCACCGCGCCCGGCAGTTTGTTGTTTTAAAGCCACTGAATTTTGGAGTAATTTGAGAGGCAGGAATAGATAACTAATATATAAGAACTAAAAAATAGTAGGAAGATTAGATGCATATGGAAAGAATAAGTGGCAGAAAAATACCAAATATAATATTTTAAATCAAGGATGAATGTAATACTACTGAAAAATAATAGGATGTATATAAAGAAGTCTATATCCAAGTTATATCCAAGTCTCATTCACAAACACACACACACACACACACACACACACGTGCGCAGGCACATTTATTGAGGAATATATACATACATACAGTTTAGCAATTCGTAATTTCCATACTATTTTGTGAAAGGAGTACAGTGCTCTGCAGGAGAAAATATTTAGGCCTGGATACCATATGTGTTTTTCACTGATAATGTTCTTTTTAGAAGGATATTAAACATTTAACATTTGTGGAGGCAAGAGGTGGTTCCTTCCACTGGGTTGTACCCAGAACCTGAATAATGTCTCTTTGCCTCTATAAAAGTAATTATTGAGAATAAACACCTTTAATTTTAAATCACCCAAACTTATAACTTATAAATTTATAGTTGACTAAATCAGAAATACTAGAAGTATTTATTTTTGAGATAATTTTTATTGATACTGCCCTAAAGAGCTTCTTCTTAATGAAGAGAGAGAAAAATAAAAGATTTTATATATGACATATTAAACTATTTCTTAATACCATAAAAACATTAAAAAAAATCTGTCATCATCATTTCCCTTTATTTCAGCCAGAAATGGATTTTTATGAGTTTTACAGAAATGTATTAGAGTCACAAAAGAGCTTTCACTTTTAATACTTGTCAGGATGATAAAAAGCTCTATAAGCGCCAGTGGGAAATAGGCACGGACCAGCTTCGTGGAACCCTCACCCCTTCATTTCAGGGGCAAGAAACGGTCATAATTTGTAACAGTGGTTGGCTCTGAGATGTGGAAAAATGTTCCACATCCATTCACTGTTATTGCAGCATTTTGGTTTTTTTTTTTTCTCTTCTCACTTTTTAAATCAATTCTCCTGTCTTCTGTGTAACAGGTGATTTTAGGATATTTTAGGGCTGCGATTTTGAGCAGAGCTAGTTACTGTCTCCAGATTCCTATCACCAAACTGTTTCTTCAGCTCTGATAGCTCAATCAATTCTTGGCTTACAGCTGAGTACTGCTTAGCCCTAGGCTCTGCAAGTGAATTACACTGATAACAAGGTCTTTTCAATTCAGACATTCTACTGGGTTAGTTATTTCAACTTGAAAGACAACTTCCTATTTACTTTTTCAGAATACATGAGTCAAATGTAAAGATATAAAGCTTCTCCTTTTTTTTTGGATTTTGAAGTTTTGTAGCACTGGCTTTTGTAATAAATATCTGTTCAATAAATTTTTACAGTACAAATAAAGTGACACATTGGCAATGATCAGGTAGCTGTGAGCTAGACAAGTAGTTCAGATTCCATAAACTTTTTGTTTGTTTGATCATTGATTTATTTTCAAAGGTGGGTAGGTAAGCAGATCGCAAAGCTCATAACTTGCTTTTATATGTACTTGAGCTACCAAACATTTACTTCCCTTTGGTGTCTACCCTACCTTGACATCACTGAATCTATGCACATCAACAGGTTTTAACTGTCAAATGGAAAAGAACCCAAACTCTGTAAAATAATTTAAAGAGGTTTATTCTTAGCCAAGTTTGAGGATCATGGCCCAGACCCATGCCCAAGAATCCTTGAGCAAGTAGACTTCACTCGATTAGGTTACAGTTTGGTTTTATACATTTCAGGGAGACAGGAATTACACGTAAAGTCATAAATCAGTACATGGAAGGCATACACTGGTTTGGCTGGAAAAGATGAGACATCTCAAAGTGGGGGAGTGGAAGGGGTTGGGTTTACAGACTCTTTGATTTGTAATTGATTAAAGAAATGAAGCTTTGTCTAAAGGCTTGGAATGTTTTTTTAATTTTTATTTTTTATTTTATTTCGGCATATTATGGGGGTACAAATTTTAAGGTTTCAAAAAATGCCCTTTCCCCCTTCCCCTCAAAAGTCTGAGTTTCCAGCATGACCATCCCCAGATGGTGCACATCTCACTCATTACGTATGTATATACCCGCCCCCCTCCCTCCTCCCACCTGCCCAATACCCTATTACTGTAGTATCTATGTGTCCACTTAGGTGCTGCTCAGTTAATACCAGTTTGCTGGTGAGTATATGTGGTGCTTGTTTTTCCATTCTTGGGATACTTCACTTAGTAGTATGGATTCCAGCTCTAACCAGGAAAATATAAGATGTCCTATTTCACCATTGTTTCTTAGAGCTGAATAGTACTCCATGGTATACATATACCACATTTTATTAATCCATTCTTGGATTGATGGGGACTTGGGCTGTTTTCACAGCTTTGCAATTATGAATTGTGCTGCTATAAACATTCGAGTGCAGGTGTCTTTTTTGTAGAGTGTCATTGGATCTTCTGGGTAGATGCCCAGTAATGGGATTGCTGGGTCAAATGGTAGATTCACTTGTATCGCTTTAAGGTATCTCCATATTGCTTTCCACAGAGGTTGAACTAGTTTGCAGTCCCACCAGCAGTGTAGGAGTGTTCCTCTCTCTCCACATCCATGCCAGCATTTGTTGTTTGGGGACTTTTTGATATTTTAAGATAAGGAAGTCTATTAATCAGAGACAACCCACCAGCCATATACCCAAACTCAAGTGATTTATTATGTAAATTGAGGACCTGAAGGTGTGGTTTAAGCTTTGTTTTCCATGGCTTTAGGCCTATTAATGAGTTACAAAGGATATTTCCAAGAAGGGAGGTGGGTATGATGAGGCACGTGTGACCTCCCTTCTCATGGCCATCAATTCAACCTTAGAGTATCTCTGGGGTCCATTCAGTCAGCTGTAAGGCTTAACATTTTATTTTAGTTCACGTAACAAAGCAGGCACCTGGAGTTTCAATAACTACATCCTACACATGGGCAAGTCCACAAATAGAAGGCTGAACATTTTTCAGTTAAAATTTGGGTAACCCAGAATTTTATCTCTGTATACCTTTTGTTGTTTATTATTTAGTCTGTCATTCAAATACAGATATTTAATCTCTTATTCTAAGAATTAAGTGGTGTGAAGAAACTCTGGATCAGAAATGTGAATCCCTGGGGAGGGGTTAAGAGATGCTAGTCCTGACTATGAAACCTGCTAACTTTTTTCTGTATTTATTCAACAGAGATCTAGGGGAAATTAAATATATCCCAGGTACTGTTCTAGGCATTAGGAATACACCATGAACCAAACAATGTCCCTACCTTCACTTAGGACAAAACCTCTCTTGCTCCAGTTTTCTGAGCTTTAACTGAAAATAATATCAGTCTTTCTTACTCTACTAGGTGGATAGAAAAGTGAAAATGAAGTGGTATATATGAAAGTACTTTGGGAAATATAAAACACTAAGAAAATGCAAGGCATGATCTTACCACTAGAGATCTGTAGACCCTCAGCAAGTTTCCCTATAAAACTCTTCTTAAATAACTGATGATAATTTTCTCTCTCATCTAAGACTTCCACAACCTTCAAAGAAGCTAAATAAACATTGCACTCTTTTAACCATAACAAGACTATGTATTTTTTGAAGTCAGCTATTTATGTCTCAGGATGTGGTTGGGGAGTGCAGGAGGGTGTTTTCCCTCCTGCCGTGTTGTGCCCTCCGTATCAAACCACACTTCTGTCTCAGGCCACCGTGGGGCTCAAGAGTGATGAAATTAATATTTTTAAATATTCAGTCCATTCATACAAGAAGTGTGTATAATGTTTATAAAATACAAGTCCTAAGCCAAATTCAGCAACCCTGAGGAAGGTGCAATGCAGTGGGTGTTTGCATCTGACAGGTGACTGCTCGGTGAAAGGTGAGAGCACAGGTGGACCACAGAGGACTACCCCACGACAGTGCAGGGGTTCTCAAAGTGAGAGGCTACTGGTCATCAAGGCCCAGGAATCCCTTATTAGTTCATGTAAAACTGCGCTTTTAGAAGATTTCACATCAACTCTATTAGGATATGGTATCAGTCAAATAACTGAAGGAGATGTCCCTAGCTTGTTCCCACAATTAGCAGGATGTGACTTGTGGACCAGCAGAGAGAACTATTCCTCAGGGCAAATGGCCAAGGACCTGTGGTTTCGCATGCGAGCCAAGGCTGTCTGTTAGCCTGCAAACCGGTACCACATGTTGCAAACAGCCAAGGATCTATGGTTTCGCATGTGAGCCAAAGTTGTCTGTTATCCGCACACGGTACCAGATGGTAAAGGATAGAATGCAAACATCTTCCTCTCTTGTGCTATGCAACCAAGCCAGGCATCTTGTTATCCGCAAACGGTATCAGACATTGAAGGGCATCTCTTGTGCTATGTCTAGAAGAACAGGTGCCATTGACCCATGGCAAGTCACGTACCAGAAAGTAGCTGAGAAAGTAGCTGCGGGATGCTTGCCAAATTGAACAGTATAAAAATAAAACGACTGGTCTTTAAGCGCTGCAGTCTTGTACCGTCTTTTGTGTCTGTGTGTTTTTTTGTGTGTGTCTTTCTGTGTTCATCCCCCATCCTGCAATCAGGCCATGACAAATAACTTTCAACAAAATCAAAGGTGGTAATGCAAGACACAACTAAATGTGCATGGAGAGTTCATTGGATATCTTCTGTGTGCCTGGTGCTATAGTTTCAATATAGGATTATGATGCCACAGCTTCTTTCAAGGAGGAAATATTGATTAGAAACATCACTGACAGGGAAAATCAAAACCAAATTATAAAATACAGAAGGTAGGTAGATTATTACTTAGAAGTTTCCAAAATAAAGATCACATTAAAAAATACTTTGTGTGCTAACAGTGGAATTTAGACACACAAAATTGATATAATAAACAATCATCTATTGAAAGAGAATTCTTAGTCAATTATAATGACCACTTGGATGCACTTCCAAGGACAATTTAAATAGGAAAATCATCTTATGGAAAGTAGTAATTTTCTCTGACTCAAGCAAAAATTTTGAAACAGAAAAGACAAAATATAGTCGTTTTTCTATTATAAAAGCAAAATAAAACAATTTAGGAAATATAGAAATGAAAGAATCCCCCATATGTCCAACAGCATGAAGAAATGAAAAATCCCCCATATGTCCAACAGCAAAGACATGCTCTGTTGTGGAAAAATTTTTTAATGTTGTGATGAACATACCATATATTCATATACATGCTGTGTATTTCATTTAATAGTAAACATAGGGAAAACATCTTCTGTTTCTATTTGGTCTGTTCGTAACTATAAGAAAAGTTTTTTTCTTTACACATGGCCTTTATCTACAGCCTTACATGTCTTTCAGTGAGCACAGAGCAAAACAACTGGAGGTCCACGCAGCTGACAAGTCATCATGCCCCCAAACAAAAAGTGCAAAGATAACACCAAATCCACACACGTTTATTTGAGTTTATTCCCAATAAAGCATCACACACTTAGGCAAGTATGAATAATACCAGGTGGTATTAAACATTAGCTTAAGCTGTACTCCTGTTCTATGTTTAATTTCTTTAGGAACATCCATACTGTTCCCCTGCACTAATCTACATTCCCGCCAACAGTGAAGAAGGGTTGCCATTTCTCCGTATCCTCCCCAACACTTGTTACCTATCTATCTGTCTGTCTGTTTCCCTCTCTCTCTTAAATAATGGCCATCCTAACAGGTGTGAGGTGATATCTCATTGTAGTTTTGATTTGCATTTCCCTGAAGATACTCAGTATCACTAATCATCAGGGAAATACAAGCTAAACCTATTTTCAATAAAAACAAAAAAAGAATATGAACAAGGAAAGGAAGCCTTTAACTCAATCTCTTTACCGCAGAGGTTTTTATGCTTTTGTCAGAGAGCTCTAGAAGTGCCAGTTAGCCACTGCGATTTTCCCTGTTCACTTGGCGTTTTAGTGCGTCTCTGCTATACTCACCAAAAGACTATAGTGTGTATAGTCTCTGTGAAGTGATAATCATGGAGAAGTATTTGCTTAACCATCCTAAAAATGTATCTAAAACCTAATTTTTTAAAAAAATATACTCATGCTAAAATTAAGTAGAAGGAGAGAAGGAGGTGACAGAAGAACAGCCAGAGTGTGGAGAGAGTATTTTTAGGGAGAGGAAGATACAGTCATTCAACGGCAACATGTCTGTGCAATGGTATAGCTTTTTGCTTAACACCCTTAAGCCTCTGCCAGAAATGAAGGGCATCAAGTGTGATCTGAGGTGTTTTAAAATAGTGATAAGTACACAAGGTGGAGAATTTAGAAAATGCAAACACATATAAAATAGACAAAATGGTTTACAATCCCCACTAAGCAGACATGAACACTATGAATATTTTTGGCCCGCCTGAATGTATGTGTGTTCAGAGGGTGGTGGCAGGCATGTGTATGTGTGTGTGTGTGTGTGTGTGTGTGTGTGTGTGTGTGTGCGCGCTTACCCAATCTTTTTTCCACTTTATGTAATGAGTAAATGTTTTTGTTGTTGTTCATACTTGGGATCTTACTATATTTCACTCATCCTTGAAATGGTATTTTCTTATATTAATAAGAATAATTATCCCCTTGCATGGAGGTACTATGATTTAATCATTTCTCATTGGACATTTAGGTTTTCTTCCATATTTTCTCTAATTTAAATAACATTGTGGTAAATATAATTACATAAAAGTCCTTTCTATGGCACCTCATATTTGCTTAACAAAGTTATTAGAAATGGAATTACAATGATAAATGGTATAAATTTTATTATACTTATTTTCTCTATTTCATAAAGAATGTATTTTTACTGTAGAAAAATTAGAAAATATAAGTACACACAAAAAAGAAAATTTAAATAATCCAAAATGTAAAGCCCAGTGACAACTGGTTGCCTCATTTTGGTTTTTTGTTTTTTAGCATTTTTTCTATTCAGCTATAGCAAATGAATATGAGTCCATGGTTTTTCTTCTTTTATAAATAAATATTCTGTCCTGCCTACATTATGATTTGCAGCTTTTAAAAACTTGATGATATATAAATGATTTATTCTATCAAATGCACATATCATAGTTTTTAAGAGCTGTGTAGTATTTTATGTTGCAGAGGTACCATAATGTATTTAGCTATTATTTTCAACATTTGGGTCATTTCCACATTTTGCTTCTATAAATGATACTATAAAAATCACAATGCATAGTTTTATATTTTACAAGTTAGTTCCTATAATAAATTCCTAAGAAATAGAATTGTTGGTTCAAGAGGTATACTCTTTTAAGTTCTTTTGATATCTGTCTATATGCCACAAAATATTGTACCCATTTCTAGTTCTATGAAGAGTTTTTCTACATCAATAACAACAGTATTACCAATTTTCCTAAAATTTGCCAATCAAATAGATAATAGATGTTTTCTCTGAAATATGAATTTGTAATTATTTCATTAACAATGGATGAACATTTTTTATTTATTTAATGACCATTTTTACATCTTATAGTTTCAAATATATTTTATTCATTTTTCTATAGGAACTTATGTGTTTATGTCTACAAATCATATATGCATACATATACACATATAGTGGTAACCCATTCAGTTACATTTCTTGCAAAAATCTTCCAATTGTCCTTGGTCTTTTAAGTTTGTTCTGATGTCTCTTGTCATGCAGTAGTTTTTAATTTTAAGTAGGAACAATTCTCAGTCTTTTCCTTTGTGATTGTGCTTAGGTCTTATTTAAGAAATTTTATTTCTGACTTTGCCTCTACAGTTCCCATGATCTTTGCTGCTGCCTCCAAACAGCTCCCACTGCTATGTTTTTTTCTGAAGCTATTGTTTAGATTCAAGATTCAGGATGACTTGAATCCTGTTATGTTAATTCTTTTCCTGTGGGATTAGTCAGTAAGAGGAAAAAAATAACACTGTCTGATAGATAATTGCACATATTTCTCACATTTGATTTGAATATAGAATTCAAAGTCTTCTTTTGAAAAATGCTAAAGAATCTGACAGCAATGACCATGGATTGTGTTTAGCTTTGCCATGTTTGAAACAATCATTATGGGGTACTGGATATTGCCTATGAGATGCACCAGGAAGATCTGATCAAAGCCCCATCATATAATAGATGAGGAAATGGAGACCCAGAAGAACTAAATCACTTATTTAACGTCACACGGCTAATCAGTGGCAACGCTGGCATAGAAATTCAAATAGGTGCTCCCACTTCAAAGTTGCTTCAGAACACCAGGCTTTGCTCTATTCTAAAATTTAGCTGAGATGTATGAGGCATGTTCTCAAATACAGGAAGGTGTTTTCATCATTATCTTGCAACTGCTAGATCACAAATAATGGCCTTGTTCTCTCCAAAGATTCTTCTTAAAGATTACATTCAGAATATACTAAAACAAAAAGAACTCACTCTTTACTTAGCAGAGCAGTCAGGTTGATTGAAATATATTTTCCCCAAAAGAGAAACCCTTAGAGACTTTTTACATTTATGCTGGCAAATAAATGTTAATTCTTTTGTTCTAAGATTGTCTACCTGTCAGAAGATAAAATTTAAAATTTCTCCTTTTTCATAACAAAAACCTATCTTTTATAAAACAACAGTGGGATTTTTCCAAAGCTTAAGTCAAACAAGTAGTATTAGAAATGAAATTGGATCTTGAAAAAATATTGCAAGTGAATGAAAACACTGCTATATCCCAAGGTCTCACAGGTAGTAAAAAATCTTGGTAGAAAGGAATTGTAGTAGCATTTACAGGGACTAACTCTAACCTTCATCTGACCTGTTAGACTTAAATTTTCAAATAATTCTACTCTTGTATATACCAAAAGCCATCTTATCCCTACAAGATTTATTTAAGAAAACATCAGAAAAAACTATTCAATTAATTTTTGAGTTAATTAGCAATATGAATGCAAAGCTTCCACTTTCTTCATTTGAAG
The DNA here is from genome assembly GCA_008750895.1 of Mirza zaza. NCBI lineage: Eukaryota > Metazoa > Chordata > Mammalia > Primates > Cheirogaleidae > Mirza > Mirza zaza. Next base: position 132,896 of record VSMD01120171.1, read on the forward strand.
AAAAATATTCTTTTCAACTCTGACTTTTATTTAAGTCTCCAGCCAAGTTCAGTTGAGTTCTCTTTCACCTACCTACACAACTATATGTATCAAATCTGATCCTAATTTTAAAAGTGTTTCTCAACTCTGGATTAAAAGAAGAGGAGGTTGGAAATTTTGCATGAAAACATTTCTTTCTCTTTTATGCTTCCCAGAAATAAAAACCTCTTTCAAACTAGTTTTTTTCCCCCTAAGGAAAGCAAATCAAAGTCCCAATATATTACTATGTCCGCATTCCTAACCCCAAATAAATAACAACAAAACAACAAACAAGTATAAAAAAAAAAGCACTGATATTCTGATATGATTATAATATTAGATATGAAATCAGAGACAAAAGGTACCGGGAACCCTCAAGACCCATGGACAATAAAGATAAATCTATCCCAGAAAGGTTTCAAATAAAAATTAATAAGACATCAAGTATAAGACCTTTGCTTAATAAAGAAATTGATATTTAAGGTTTTTCTTTTTAGAGCAGATTTTATGTTTACTTTTATGTTCTTTGTGGTTAACATCATGATTCTTCACTACAAAACCCAAACTGCAACTTCAATCAAAGTAGGAAGTTAAATATGATGGAGGTTTAGGAATAAAACTTGTCCTTATTTTTGAAATTTTGTCAACAGACACTCTATTCATTTCTTTTCAGAGGTTTCTGAAGTCACCTTTAAAATAGAGAGCTTTATAAAAAACTTAAAAGGATTTTGTGTTATACTTACCTAAGGCTAGGGAATAAATTCCAGCATTCTGTGTACACTAACATGCTAGCAATATACGCTTCTGTCCTGGCTGCCCGTGAAATTTTACCTCCTAATTGCTTAGTATTGAGAATTTCATTGTAGTTTTAACTTGAGGCTTTAGCATTAAGAACTGCAGATGTGGTGAATTAGTTTGTTTCAGGAATATAAGTGCTATGCCTTGTGCAAAGACGAAATGTTTATATGCAGGAATTTTTCCTTTAATATCCTGCAGAGTGGGTCGGGATGTCTTGGGAGAATAGGCTTTCTTGTGAGATGACAGTCTTCATAGGCAATCTGAAATGAATCACACAAGATTTGCTTCTTTTTGCTAAACATAATTCCATCTTTTCTCTCCACTCCCACCCCATCCACCTCCATCCCCATCTCTCCTAGGGGGTTGCTCTGGGAACAAGAGAAAAAAAATCATCACACAACCATATTACAGAGTTTCCCAATTAATGAGCTATTTCCAGGGATTATATCACTCACTTTTTGATTACATCACTTGCTCATTGTACACAGGCATGGGCTATGGCTGCAGTTCACAAAATCAAATGGCTCATTTATATTCCTCACTGGGAAAAGTAGGAAACAACTATATTACCATTTCTGAGGCCTTCAACCAGAAAGCCAATATAAGGCAGCAGGTAAAACCAAACCAAAATTAGTAAAATTCTCTTTCCATAAATTTGACAGGAAAGGACAAATGTCCAATTATAGGATAGGATTTCACACATATGGTCACATAGTAAAATGAAACATGGGTTTTCTTTGCAGATCTTCTCTGTGACTTAGGTAAGTACTTCATCCTCTCTGATGTTATTTGTAAAAGGTTAATAATAATTGCAGGTGGTAACAACCTCCAAGGATCAAATTAAATAATGTCCCTGAAGGCTTGTAGTTAACCATAAAGCACTATCTAAATGTGACATACCATTAGGAAATCCTATTAACATGTGTGTACAAGAACCACGTGGGTGTTGTTCATATAAGAAATGTTTCTCAGTCCCTCTATCTTCAGTGATATTCAGTGCAGTGACCAGTCCCTCTATCTTCAGTGATGTTCAGTGCAGTGACCAGTCCCTCTATCTTAGTGATACTCAGTGCAGTGACCAGTCCCTCTATCTTAGTGATACTCAGTGCAGTGACTAGTCCCTCTATCTTAGTGATATTCAGTGTAGTGACCAGTCCCTTTATCTTAGTGATATTCAGTGCAGTGACCATCCCAAGTTGGATTCCTCCTAGTGCGGGACCTAACTAAGCAAAGCACTTGGGCACAGGTAGTTCAGGTGTGACGCTAGGAAGCACAAGAGAGGAAGTGGGAGAAGTGTGTCAGCGTATCAGGAATGAAAGAAAATTCAGTGTTGGTTACCTCTGAGGGCAACTGGGTTCAATCTTGCTGGGGACAGTCCTCAGAATCTGTCCCTAGAAGATGAGAAGGGCCCCCTGGAGATGAAACCCCTCCCTGACCACTTTGCCACCATCACCAGGGCGGCTGCTTGAGGCTGCGCAGGAGGAGGTCAGAAGCCAACAGGCAGAGAAGACACACTGAGATTGGCTGGAAAGCTGTCCCCCTGCTGAGCCCTCCAAGGCAGTTGCAGGGCACGGGGGGGGGGGGGGGGGGGGGGGGGGGGGGGGGGGGGGGGTCTGCCGGGGTAACTGTGTGTGGCAGTGCCACCCACAGCAACATTTCATCTCAGAGAAACACGGCGCCATTTAGGAAAGGGCTCACCGAGCTAATGAGACCTAAATTTTCTGCCATAAGCATCCCTTTTCCCTCTCTGTGCTCTACCCACTAACACTACGGATCAAGTTCTGGAGAACAAAAGAGCCACAGGGAGAAAAGAGCTCTGACTCGGTGGGGGCAAGGGCAATATATGTAACCTTAACAATATTTGTACCCCCATAATATGATGAAATAAAAAAGAAGAAGAAGAAAGGATAACTGAAAGGAAGATACTTTCTTCCCACTTGCCCCCAGGTACCTTTCCCTTTGTCTGCTTCAGAAGGAGGAGGAATGAGTTTCTATTTGTTCAAGTAATTTTAAAATAAAAAGAAAATTAAGATGAGGGTGGAAGATACACACGGGATCAGAGAAAACACAAAGAAGAAGAAGGAGGAGGAGGAGGTCCATATATGTCTGCAGGTGAACAGGATTTAGGGTTTCCCGGCTTCTAGGGAAGCCCTGCATGTTTGTTCTGTGTCAATTCTCAGCGACTTTCAGGCAAAACCTGAAAATTCTTTTCTCATTGGAATGACATTGTATGAAAGCGTGAAGCAAAGTTTTAACTTCTGGCAAATATTTAGGTCATAAAACTGACTCATCAGATGATGGAAAGTCAGGGTAAGTAATTTCATCCAAATGAAGGCTGCAGCTCACTGAGGAAGATGAGGAGCTCTCGTCATTTCCAAGAGCCTCGAGAATTTTATAATAGTAGCCAAGCATGTTTATATCAAAAACGTAAGATCTTCATTTGCTTCCAGAAAAAAACAATTGGAATTATGAAACATTTTTTTTCTTTTCAGCTTCCCTTCTTGTCTACATAATGTGAGTGAAATTTCTACATAATGTTTGTTTCAAAACTATCAAGATTAAATAATAAATTGAATAAATGTCCTTTTTTTTCCTTAAGACCTTTCTAGTTTCTTGGGGTTTATGCTATTGTTTGTTTGGTTTTGTTTTGCTTTTATCTGCTTGTATGGCTGCTGCTTCTCTAAAGCACATACAGCTTATCTTCAGGCGATATTGTAATTTCTTAGAGACACAAAGATGGCATAAGACATAACGCAGGGCTTAATTTCCAAAACAGGGCAGTGGTTCACGCCTGTAATCCTAGCACTCTGGGAGGCCGAGGCGGGCAGATTGCTCAAAGTCAGGAGTTCAAAACAGGGCAGATTTCCCTACCTATTGACTAAAATACAGATTTACACTACTAGAAAGTATATCAGTGTTTCTCAACGTTAAAAATATTAATAACCAAATAAAAATATTATATGTATTTTATGTGTTATGCTTTAGAAACTCTATATTTAAATGAACAGTTTAAATCTGTTTTTATCTTCAAAATGAAAATAAGAAATTCCTGTGTGTAATGAACCTAAAATAAACCATAAACCACTATAACCACGTCAGTCACTATCAACATGCCATACCCAGCTACATCTGCTGCGTAACATTTGGTTTCCCACCTACAGAAGAACCTTTTTGTTTAAATAAAAAGATCAAACATCTCAAAATACTTGTAATTTACAACAACAGCAGTGACTGCATCGCACACTCCTACAGGCAGCCTTGGGAACGACCGGAGCCCGGCTGCCCTCGGAGCGGGAACTCTCAAGTCACAAGAGTAAAATACAATGAAATTGTTCACACCTGCTACTGCTATACGCACAGGGTTTCCGTTTGCACCACCAAAAAGCATTTGCTTTATTTTCAATTATTTCTTTGAATTCTCCAGAATCTATGCTCGAGGCTAAACAGGGATTTTGCTACAGATGTTACTACATAGCAAACTGTCATATGTTATCTCAGAAAAACAGAAATGGATCCCCCCTTTGCTTAGTGAATATGAGAAGGAATTGGCTGCCCTACAATCTTAAGTTGTTTTGAAGACAATCATTGTAGATTTTTAGTAGTTAGTAGTAGAAGCAGTCCCCTTCGAGCTGAGTATGTGTGTGTGTGTGTGTGTGTGTGTGTGTGTGTGTGTGTGTGTACATGTGTGTTTAGGGAAGGAGGCAGTTTGGGGTATTTAAGTAGAAAGGAAATGTACAAGCTGAGTTATAACAAATAAACAGAGTTCTCATATTATAATGTGATGGACCCAAGCTTTATACTCTCAGGGCTTAAAAAACATCCCAAGGAAAAAGACAAAATTACTCTACTATAAAAATACTTAACATTTGTATAATGCTTTATAGTTTACACAGTGCTTTGAACTTTGTATGCATTATTTCATTTGCTCACCACAGGAACTCGTGTTACCAAAAGCAAATGAGGGGCTTCATTACAGGAGAGATGCATGATACAGACATTTAACTTACGGGTTGCCTTTTAGGTACAAGTCTTCCATCTTCTTAATCTTCTAAAAGAAAGCACCTTGACTATCAACAACTAAGGTTATAAATATCAAAGATTACAAAAGAATGGGAAACAACTTGCTGGCACACAGGACATTTTAGCATTTTGCACTCACCTCCCATTTACCACTGACAAGTTGATCTTTTTTTTTTTAAGATGATGGCTTGAATACTCAGCTATGGTCTGATAGACTTTCTTTTCATTCATTTATTTAGTTATGCTTAGCAAGTCTTAAAGTTGAAGTTTTATACAAACAACTGCATGATCTTCACAGTCCTCACTTTAAATTCTGATTCTCAAGTTACATATAACATACTGTCCTGGGGAGATCACCACTGTCTAGGCGGGGCTCTCCACCTGACCACTCAGAAATGGGAAGTTTTTAACACACTGAGATAATGTTAATCTCTTCAGAATAGAGTCACATTACTGAAGCTCCTAAAACTAATATAAGAACATTGCAATGTCAAATTATGTGTTTATGAACTGAGTGTTTTACAATGAAGTAAGTGGATTGAGTAGTCTATCCTTGGTCCCCCAACCACTTAATCCATAGCATCTGCTCAAACTCAATTTCCTGGAACCAGACCCTACTCCCTGCCCACTGGTCCCCAATACTGCTTGGTCCATCCCTTCAAGCAGTAGCAGTGGTGGGGCTACAGCCCTAGAATCACAGAGGTTGCTAATTAGTCCCAGTGGGCTACTAGGGGCAATCTATGTATCTTTTGGTATGATGGAAACTCAGCCACCTTCAAGACATGGTCTCCAAAGTCAACCTGAGCATCACGTGAGAGAAGAAAAAAGGTGTGAAGAGGGCACCTTGACTCTCCACAGCCTCCATCAGAAGGGGCAGGGAGCACTCTGCTCTAACTCTGCCATTGAAGACAGCAGGCCCAGCCCCACTAGATGGAGGACCATCTGAGGAGTGTGGGTGCTGGCTGGGCAGCCACCTCCATTCTGCATATTGAGAGGAAGCATGAAGCTTTGGTAGACAGTAGCCACCTTTGCCACAAGTGCTTTGTGTTGTCTCCAAATACTACAAGCTCCACTGTTTCCAAAATACAGATATAGAAAGACATCTTACACATTGGCAAGTGGTTTGTTCTATAAGCGACCTGATGTTAAAGTTGCAGTTCTGGGGGCAGAGTTCAAAGCTAAAAGCAAATTTCTGATCCTGTCTAAGGATAGGATTAGCCTTGTTTACTAAACCAACAGCAATCAGTCCTGATGTAAGAAAGAACAATCTAAATCCATGGAAAGCTATTTCTTTATAAATGCAAGATGATGTGTTATTTTTAGATAAATGAAGCAACTCAAAGGAGGGGAAGTTGAGAAAGGGAGCTAACATTTATTGAGCATCTATATGTACCAGATGCTGCTGTATCCTGAGCTAGCTAGATACTCTCTGTGCGTTAACTCTGTTAATCTTTACGAGATCTCCAGAAAGTGAAGAAATTGAGGCACAGAGAAATCAGGTGATTTCAAATCATTTGATTTACCAAAGCTCACAGAGCTACTATGTGGCAAGCAGGGATTAGACTTGAGAATCCTGTGGCTCTAAGGCCAAGGCACAAGCCCCCACAGTGTATCAGCACATGCCCATAATGCTGCCTAAAACAACGCACCGCTCCCGAGTGACTGTTTTAGGTTAGAGCAAGGAGAGAAATTGGCACATCTATCACTTTGAATCTGTGGATTATGACATATGGTATTAAAATAGTCTTTTCACTTGGACTGTGAAACAGTGCTTTCCCTACTTATTCACGTGACTGATCAGTAGTCTCTGGGGAATATTTTTCTTCTTGAAAGGAATCTCGAGCTTACTCTCCACCAGACCATTGCTGTCGCAGGAGCTATAGATGCATGGCTGCGCTGCCCTTCCCTCTCTGTCTGGAGTTCCTCTCCTAAGGCCTACTCAGTCAAGAAAAAGAAGAATATCATGTATGCACTTAATTAGGTGTGATCAGGAGCATTCTCTTCTTTTATGAGGACCTCTAAAATAACCTTTTATACATAAGTTTGTTAGAAGAAGATTAAAGAATAAATTCCACATGTAGTTGTGTATATTCTCAACACTGAGACTGATCCACAGGGTATCTCCGGCAGGACTCACTGGGCCAGTCCTTTCCACATGCAGCTGACCATGATGGGGCCTGGGTGCAGGGGATGAGTGCTGGGCAGACTGGGTGGGGAAGAGGGTTGGGGTGCGAGGGGTAGACCCCCCAACCCTCTCTTAAACGGAAGACAGAGAACATCTTTAATTCAATAAGAAAGAGGAGAATAAAAACAAAGTAATAGGACAAGTAAAAGAAATATATTTTTCAAACAACTACTAAAGCGTTTTCCCCATCTTGGTGATCTTTTTCCTGTCCCTGAATCATCCTTTTGTCTTTGCTACTCTAAGCTGGGAAGAGCAGCACAGGAGGGGGGGGGGGGCTGGGACAGAGGGCAGTCCCATCAGAAAGAAGACAAGGAGGAAGGGGAGAAAGAGGGTACAGAAGGCCAGTCCTGACTCCCCCTCAGGATCAAATGCTCTGTAAAGAGGACAAAGACCAAAACCCAAAACCCAGACAGGCTAACGGGCCTCTGAGAACACAGAGGTTTACTCCCTGCAGTGGAGCTGGGGATGTGGACTGTCACTCAGAGAAGCCTCTTGCTTGGTAGGAGGACATGTTTGGGTATATTGGCCATTGGCTGGAGAAAAGTGTCCCCTGAACAAACCAGCAGCCCTGAGAAGCATGAGTATGGGCACCTCAAGGACAGAGGCATGGGCAACAAACACTGGCTCCATCATGATTCCCCCAACTTGAGGCGATGCCAGCACACGTCAGGGACACCTGTGCAGGCACAGCCACGTATGGGATGCTGCAGAGGACAGCGAGTTTCCAAAGACAGCCAGGGGCACCACGGGTCCCTCTGTGACAGCCATGGGAAAGGGGCGCTCCTACTGTGCCCTAGTCCCTTCCTGGGGAGGAGGAGGGTGGGAGCGCCGTCTGTGGAAGAAATGACCCTGATCAGGTGTCAAACTTTAAATTGGAAAGATGGCTTTGACCTGGAAGACACCGGCCTACCTGTAACTGTGAGCTTCCATCCTCCCACCTTCGCCGCTGAGGGAATGAGGGCCTTGGGAGCAAGACAAAATATGCTGGAGGAGTAAAGAAAGTAGCATTACTGTTGTTCACCTGAGTAACTTCGACCATGTATTACAAGCAAAATGCAGGTCACTTCTACAGTGAAGGCATCCTTCTCTACTGAGGATACCCGCGCTAGACAGGACCAGAACAGGATCGGAGGATGCAAGCGCCGGCCTGGAGATGTGGGCAGGGCAGCAGCAGCACCGAGCTCGGATCCCAGGCAGTGGCAGGAGCGCGCCTCCAGAAGGCCTGGCCCAGGAGGGCAGCAGTGTGGACACGCGGCCCTGGGCGGAGCCGGCCTGGAGGCGGCCTGGAGCCAACCTCCCACAGGCAGGCCTCTGCAGGCACCAGGAGCACAGACTGGGATCTGAGCAACCCGAGGGCTTTCCACTCATATTACACTGACTTTGCCTGCCTGTAAAACTTCTGGCTAAATTCCTTTCCATAAGCTTTGATAGAAGAATACCCAGCGTGTGTCTGTGGGGGCAGGTGAGAAGATGCTGTTCTTTATTCCAACACAAAGCCATGATCTCAGAAATTCTTGATCCACAGAAAGGCATTAAACATATTATCCACAGTACTTCTCTGTAACTAGCTCACTTTACCTGACACCTGACTTACCTTGACTACTCATTCAACTCTCTATTTCCTAAGACCTGTTATCATCTTTTAACTTTGACAAAATAAGAGAAAGAGAAACAAGCAATGAAACAAAATAAAATTTACTGAGATCACTGGCTAGTCTCCAGACTTCTTCATCACATGTAGTCTGTTCTAGTCCAACATCTAGAATCCTGCATGACCAGCCATATTGTCTTCCATGACCACTTCCAGATTCCCAATGATATTTTATGATCCTAGCTTCAGAACTTTCCTCCCTGCTCCACAGATCAATTGGGTCAACTTCTGAACACTTTGTTATCTATCACAAGGAATTTTCTTTATCATAACTGCTGGTTCCATTCTCCTTTTTGGGAAAAATTAAACATGTTTTGTTTTGTTCAAATCCAGTAAGAAACTCTAAAGGTAATGTTCAAGAGCCTTGGAGAGTTTCAATTTATGCAATTATTCCATTATGCACTACTCTCTGCCAGAAAACAGCACAAATAGCATAACTTTTGTGTGTACTATAAAATAAACAAAACATTCAGGAAAAATAATTTTGGAATCAAGCTGCTCCACTGTTTTCAGCATTGTTATTAACATAAAATTATTATATTTTAAAATAATTTGCCTTCTGTTGTGTTAATGATGTCTACAGGTAAGAAGTGAATTGAGTTCCTACGTATATATAACTAGTAAAGAGGCAGCACTATAAAAATAACAGTCATCTCGACACTGTTCTCAGTGGTAAGTGTGGAAGATCTCAAAGTGATTTTATGAGGAAGAATCTTTGGACGTACAGACACTCCCTGATTTATGATGCTTCCACTTAATGACGGATTGACTGTATGATGGGGTGAAAGTGATATGCATGCACAGAAACAGCGCTTGAATCCTGATCTTTTCGCGGGCTCCCTATGCAGTAGGTACCTGTCACAATGCTAGGCAGTGGCCACAGCTCCCCGTGAGCCGCACGGCTGTTAGGTTGGTCTGTGTGGATGTTTCCTGGTTCCCCGGTTCCCAGTGTCAAGAATGAGCACTGGTACCCAGTCCAGCTGATAACGGAGTGATCACAAACATAGAACAATTTTATACAAACAGTTTATCACATAAAAGAAAGAATGAAAGTACATAAGGAAGCGACGGGAAGTGAATATACATTCCACAGAGAGTGGACGAGGTCAGTCTCTGACAGTGGAGCAAGACCTGGAAGACCGAGCAAGCACACACTGCCTTTTAAAAACCCGTGAGTTTGCCCCGCCTTTCTCCTGGCAGGATTGGTTGCCGTTTCCCGCTTTGGGGGTGACTGACAGGTTGGTGTTATATAACAGATCACATGACAGGTTACATAACAGGTTGGTTATATAACAGTTTCCCTATCTGCACATGCATCTTCCCCAGAATCCTTCACAAACCTCCACCCATGTTATGCTAATCAGCTGGTAAAGGTAATCAGTTAAAGGTTATTACAAGCTTTTTGCTATGTATAAGGAGCAGTTCCTAGCTACAATTTGGTTCCTGCTCTCCGCCCTTAGCCACTCCCTTGCCACCTGTTTACCCTCTACCAGACCTAACAGGACTGCCAGGCTGAACAACCTCGGTCTGCCATGGGCTGTGTTGCCAGGTGACTTTGCCTAGCTGCAGGCTAATGCGTGTCTGGGCACATTTAAGGTAGGTAGCTAAGCTATGGTGTTTGGTAGGTCAGCTGTATTAAGTGCATTTCTGACTTAGCGTATTTTCAATTTATGATGTGGGTGGGCCGCACCAACGTAAGTCGAGGAGCATCAGCACTTGGGAGGGATTGTAGCCATGGCAATGATCATGAACATTTCTCCAAACAAACACTTCAATATACTAAAAAGGATGAATTAACAAGGGAGAGGTGAATCATGTAGGTTAGTCACATTTGAAATTATTATATTTTTAAAATGGGTCCTTTTAAAAACAAAACTCACATAAACCAAAGCTTTAAAATACATTTAATATTTTTGCAAACCAGTGTCAGCAATGCTTTAATCATTTATTGCTCACCACATATAACCACCAGATGTTCAGATTTTAAGGACTTCCCACCCACTTCCAAAACTCCCAGTACAATCCTAATTACCCACTTTCAGCTACTCGTTTCTTTGCCTATAGCTGCAAACATTGTAAAACTGGCACAAAGGGCCACGTGAATAAAACACACTAGTAGAAGCTTGTACTTAATACATAGCTATTCTAAAGAAGCAATATGGGAATTCCAGAGCTAATATTGGACATAAAATTGTACTCCTTGAGATTCAGAAAGATGCCTTCTTAAAAGTGACTTGTGATTTAACGGAAAGAAAAATGTTTTATAATTAGAACAGCAATGTTCAAGCCCCAAGTCAGCCACTTATTCTGTACAAAACATTGAGTAACTCATTCCTCTTCCAAGTAGGGGTGGTACTATTCTCTCATGTCACTCTGGGGACTCAGGAGGCAGAAGTAAACTAATACACACAGCCATGCTCAGTAAACTGTGAACACCCAAGTAAAGTGCAAATAGTATTTGCACTTGCAAATAGAGGCACTAGGAGAGGATCATGTATTTTGAATAATAAATAAAAAAAAGTATTTGACAGATGTTTAAGAAATAAAAGATAATGACAGTGTGATCTCAGCAAACAACACACCAAATAACATCCACCAGGTCAAGTGACATAATTTATAGCCACAGCACAAAATGAAAACGTAAGGCCCCTTTTCAGAAATCAGGAGAGAAGGGGAGCGAGACATTTCTTTCATGGCTTCTCTTTATCTGTCATGGTGTTTTTGATTTGCTATTTGATGATGTGTTGTTAGGCAGGGTGTACTCAGAAGGTGTGTACAGACCCCGACAGGTGCTGGACCCTCCCCATACCTCACAGTACCGGGCCTGGCCCCACTCTCCTTGTGCCCAGCCCACATCTGGTGGGGAGGCAACAGCGGTCCATGGGTGGGGTTCAGGGAGTGAGTGGCTAAGAGCCCGTCCCAGGGTGGCAAGGAGGTTCCAAGTCCTCAGAGCATTCTCCATTATGCCGTAGGCCTTCACTTACAAAGCACAGATCCAAAGATGAAGGATTTCAATATGGTGACCGCAAAGCATTAAACTGCAAGCACAGGGCCCCCTTCCAAGCGCAAGGCTTGGCTCGCTGCACCAGTGGTAAGTCCATGAATGCCCCTGTTGTCTACTGTGTTTGGGATCCATCCTAAAGTGGTGGCATGGCATAGTACATAAAACAACAGACACCTGACATAGACTGCTGACTTACACCCTGGCTCTGCCTCCTACCAGCTGTACAATTTAGAACAAGTTATTTTTTCTCCTTGGGCATCAGTTTCCCCATTTGTAAAACAAGAGTCCTAACAATAACAATAATCATTCATTTCATAGGATCATTGTGCAGATTAAATGAACTATTATATGCTAGGGCCTAGTATATTAAGTACTGTAGAATTATTGTTACTTTTCATATGAATTCACATTGCAGATTCAATATGATTCCAAAAGTGAGTGTGTTTGGAATCCTCACAGGAAAAGGTAAAATTAAAAGAATAAAGTAGAGAGAGAGAATGCAAATACTAGCCCAAGAAAAAGTGTGTAACTATATTAATATCAAAGTAAACTATAAGGCAAGAAACATGAACAAACATAAAGTTGAACACTTCATTAAAATAAAAGTACTATTATTGCAATAGGAATACATATAATAATCTTGAATTTGTATGCAATGAATAACATTGCCTTAAAATGTATAAAAATTGAACTACTTTCCTAATTAGCAAAAGTTTCCTCAATGCAATGCATAGGCTATATTTTCTGAAATATGATGGGGGCAGAATAATTGCTTGTTGAATGAATGAGTAAATAAATTGAGTAAACTAAGAAACTCTAAGAAAATCATAGTGTGAGCTTCTAACATGTTTCTCACTGCCTACATAAGCAGATAAAAAAATTAGTAAGACAGAGAAGATTTAAAATGCACAAATAAAAAATTAGCATATGTAGAATGTTACACCCAAGAATTCCAGACTACACATTATTTTCAAGCTCTCTCACTTAACAGCGACCATATGCTGGGCCATGAAGGAAATATCAACAAATTTCAATTGATTAAAGTCATGCCAAGTATGTTTTCTGACCACAGTGCAATTTAGCATAAAGTCAATAACAAAATGAGAACTAGAAAATCAGCATGTTTTGAAATTGAGAAATACACTTCAAAATATCCCATGGATCAATAAAGAAAACACAACAGTTATTTGATCTGAATAATTATAAAAATATGACATCTTAAAAATGTGAGATGTATGTATGCCATACTTGAGAAAAATTTATCCCCTTAAATATGTATATTAGAAAAAAGAAAGAAGAGTGATGATCTAACTTAAGAAATGAGAAAAATAACAGATAAAAGCCAAAGAAATGAGAATAAACTAAATAATAAAGAAAAAGGCTGAAATTAATACAATAAAAATCAAATAGAAAGTATTTAAAAAGACAAAAATGATTCTTTAAAAGACTAATTCAATCAATCCCCTGAGAGGCATGATCACTAGGAAAAAAAAAGGGCAACAAACAATTAAATGTCAGCAATGAAAAAGGAAACATAAGCACAGGCATTACAAAAGATAAGAAGTGGTTTTCTGAACAAATTTATTCACATATATTTGAAATTTTATACCAAATGAACACTTCATATAAAAGGACAATTTACCAAAACTAAACAAAGAGGGAATAGACTATCTGAATTTTCCTAAAGAAAAAGAATCTGTAATCATGAAAAAAGTTATTAAATATTATTAAAATGAATTAATAATTAAAAATAATACATCATGATCAAGCTTAGTATTACAGAAATGCAAGGTTTTTTTTTTTAACATTTTAAAAATCAATCAACATAACTCACCATACTAATAAAGAAGAAAACTCAAATGAAAGCAAGTGCAGTGGCTTGTGCCTGTCATCCCATCTACTCAGGAGGCTGAGGCAGGAGGACTGCTCGAGAGCAGGAGTTCCAGACCAGCCTGGGCAACATAGCAAGACCCCCATCTCTCAAAAAAAAATTATATGAGCATATCAATAGTTGCACAAAAGCATTTAATAAAGTTCCACATCTATTAATAATAAAAATTCTTAGCAAGAGTTTTTAGTAGGTAACCACTAATAAAAACAATCTACAAAAAATCCTACTTGACACTAAATGGTGAAATGTTAAAAAGCTTTTCCTTTCAAGTGGGGAATAAAACTAAAAATGCCTATTATCATTACTTCTATTAAACATTTTAATGTAAGTACTGACTACTGCAATATGTAAACAAATATAAATATCAAAAATGTAAGGATTGGAAAGGAAGAAAATTGTCATTATTTAAAGATGATATAATTTTGTCAAAAGTCTTTAGATAAATTCCAGAATTAATAAGTTCAACAAGTTTGCTACACATTGATCAACATACAAAGTCAATATATTTTCATATAGCTGCAGCAAACAATTAAAAAATATTTTAAAAGATACTATTTACAATAGTACCAAAAGTCACTATCTAGGAATAAATCTAACAAAAGATATATACAACTTCTACAAAGAACACTATACAAAAATTTTTTGAAAAAGTATAGAAGACAGAAATAAATGAAGAAGTCTACTATGTCCATAATTTGGAAGACTCACTTGTAAGGAATTTCAATTCCCCCTAAATTGACCCACAGATTTAAGCAATCCAAATCACAGTCCCAGCACATATTTTGTGGAAACTGAGAAGTTATTTAATAGTTGTGAAACATATATGAAGAAGGTAAGGGACAGAATAGACAAGATAAATCCCAATAATAGGAACAAAGTAGGAGAATGTATTCTATGGCTTTCAAAATATATTATAAACCTACAGTAACTGTGACTGGTAGTACTGGTGCAAGGACAGAAAAAGAGATCAGTAGAGCAGAAAACTCAGAAAGAGATTCACTTATATATCGACACTTCAATTTGATATACAAAGAATAATGAAGGAAGAATGGCATTTTCATTCAAGGATGTTGAGCCAATTAGATAGCCATATGGAAAACAATCAACATTTACCTGTCCTTTAAACTATGATAAAAATATCAAGCTCAGGTGAATTATTTACCTTACAAATATTTAAGGTAAAAGCAACAAAGCTTCTATAATACAATTTAGAAAAACATCTTCATGACTTGCAATAGGAAATAATTTCTTCATAAAAATCACAGGAAGCACTAGCCATAAAGGAAATGGTTAACAAATTTGGCTGCATTAAAATTTAAAATATCGGTCATCAAGAATATCTTTGTGAGAAGGAAAGCTATGGCATTAGAGGAGTTTTGCAACATAAACATCTAATAAAGGGCTAATAGCCAAAATATATGTATAATGACAAATAAGAAAAAGATCAGAAGCCTAATAGAAAATATAGGCCAGAGACTTGAACAAGCATTTCACAAAACAGGATGTCCAAATGGCCAATAAACACATGGAAAGATGTTCAGCCTCAGTACTCATCGGGGAAAGGCTGATGGAAACCTCTGTGCAATATGACTGTACGCTCACCAGAATAGCTATGGCTAAAAAGTCTGACAAGACCAAGGAGTAGCAAAGATTGAAGCAAAATGAATTCTAATTCCCTGCTAGTAGGAGCATAAATTGTTCTTCTGAAATGTGCAGCACCATCTTCAAGATTCAAATATAAACATAACCTATGATCTAGCAATTTCTGTCTCTTAGGTACATACACAAGAAAAATTTGTGTACACTTACACCAAGAAACATGTATGGAAATGTTCATGGCATCATAATTCATAATAGCTAATAACCAAAATGGCCATCATCACTATGATTCATATATGAATGTTTAGACATTCTGGTTATACAGAATGCCATACAGTGATAAAAATGAACAGACTCCTAGTACATAAAACAACATGAGTGAATCTCATAAATATAATATTGACAAAATCTATACCCAAACGAGTACACACCATATGATTCCAACTATGTAAAGTTCAAAAGCAGGCAAGACTATAATGTTAGACATCCAGGATAGTACTTATGTATAGGAAGAGAAGGAACTGTATTAGAGATTAAGGAAACAAAGAGAGGATGAATCTCACAGTCTAATGAGCTCATGTACATAAAAAGACATTGTAAGCTGAAAACATTTTAAACTATTATACCTTTATTATTTTAGATATAGCTAAGTATGCTGATACTTTTTTCCTGACATTCAGTCAATCAAACAACAAATACAGTCTCATCAGCTGAAATGTAGAAGCCAAGCCAGGGGTTGAGCTTCTGTCAAGACACTGGCAGATGGGACAGAGGAATTTTCATTGTATCTCATTTCTCCTCATTTCATCCAAAATGAGCCTAAATGACTTTCCCAAGTCAGCAGGAGAGAATTATAGAATAACTCAGATAATGGGACCTCGATGTGTTTATGTAATCATCCTTCTCTCTCTCTCTGTCTGGGAAGAACTCAGCCAGAATGCAGTCATAACTTACTCTTCGAGACCAGAAAAACCATGATTTGTTTTTAAAAACAAATAGTAATAACAGCAACCACAGCAACAGGAGTAATGACAACAACAATAACACCCTGATAATAAGCCTCCCAGCCCATGTCCTGTTAGAAAAATATTCACATAAAATCATAAGCATATTAATAGGAAATTGTGTTTACCTACCACAAGTGAGTAAAATGACTTTCTAAACTGAAACCTTGAAAAGCTACACCTTTTGCAAACACTCCATTTGTAGCATACACACACACAAAAGAACAGAGAATTTACCAACAAAAAGTCTTTATATTACTTATGCCTTAGTTTCTTTTGAAGTTGCCTGATATTTTTACACAACAGTGCATCTTTTTTTTATTTTTAACAGAGCATTTGCTGCCTATCTGGCTTCAGCTACACTGCTCTAAAGGTAATCAATATTATAATCCTACTGAAAGAGTTTCCAAGGACCATTCATCTTTAAGTCAAAATATATTACTTAAATAGATGACTTGGAAGTTCAAATGCTTTAAAGTTAAAATAGCATGAAATACAAAGATATCAAATAACTAAAAACTCAAGAAAAGGTTTTTTCCTTTACTACCGATTACTACATCTTAGAATAAAAGCTGTATCCAGACAGATTAATTTCCCCTTTTGTTTCTAGGCAAACAACATTCATCTTGAAGAACAGAAAAACAAGAAACACTCCTACCTTTTCACCCGTGTTCACCCCCCAAAATTCAATTAGCCAATATGATTTCTGCATATGAAAGATAAAATGTTCTTTTCTGATCCTGATAGAGCCCAGGAAAAATCTTTGTTTGGAGGTCACACCACCGTTACAAATAATAAATAATACATGAAACTTGTACATTATTCTGCACAAGTTTTGGTGGGGTATTTACATAGGAGTAGAATTCTGGGTTTAAGGGTAATGTATGCTATTTGAACTTTAGCAAATAGTGCCAAATTTTCCTCCAGATTGGTTATTTCAATTTGCTCTCAATAAATTTATTTCAAGTATTTTTATTTTTATATTATTGTGAATTCAATGTGTCCCCCAGATTTTCTACATTGAAATCTTAAGCCTTAAGGAGATGATATTAGGAGGTGGGGACTTTGGAAGGTGGTTAGGTCATAAAGGTAGAACCCTCATGGATAGGATTAATGCCCTGGTGGAAGGGACCCTAAAGAGCCCTCTAAATCTCTTTCTATCATGTGACGATACAAAGAAAATTGGCAGTCTGCATCCCGGAAGAAGGCCCTCACCAGAACTCAACCATGCCGGCATCCTGATCTCAGATATCCAGCCTCCAGAACTCTAAGAAATAAATGTTCACTGTTTAAGCCACTAGTCTATAGGCATTTGTTACAGCAGCCTGAACTATGGCAGATGTTATTGTAAATAGTATATTTTTTAATATTTTATTTTATAAGTATGACTAGTATATAGAAATACTATTGATTTTTGTGTATTGCTCTTGTAGTCTATGATAAATTTACTTGTTAATTTAATGAGTTATCTACAGATTTTAATGTTTTTTCTATGTACATAATCATGCCGTCTGAGAAAAATAATAGTTTTCTTTCTTTCTAATCTTAATAACTTTTATTTTATTTTATTTTTTGCCTTATTGAATCCACTTAAACATTAGTCTTGATCTTAAAGGAAATGGTTTTCTTTTTAAGGAAATGCTTTTAATCCAATATCATTAAATATGCTATTTTCCATATGTATTCTTTTATAAACACCCTCTTTATGACATTAAGGAAATTCTTTTCTAGTCACAGGTTGCTGAAAGTGTTTATCATAAATAGATGTTAAATTTTATCAAATTTTTTTGTGCATAAACTGAAATGATTTTTTCCCTCATTTGTCCCCCCAAAATAGTAGATTATATTATTTTCTAACGGTAAATAAACCTTTCATAATTGGAATAATTCCAACTTGCTCCTGATGAATCAGTTTCATTGTATATAGTTTGCTAATATTTTATTTAAGACTATTGTATCCATATTTATGAGAAAAATTGTCCTACAATTTGAATTTTTTATGTCCTTCTCAGGTTTCGTGTCAAGGTAAGACTTGCTTCATAAAATGAGTTGAGAAACATTCCTTTTGTTTCTATTCACTCAAAGAATGTGTGTAATATGGTTTATTTCATTCCTAAATATTTAAGATATTTTACTAATGAGGCAGTTTGAGACTGGGATGTTATTTTAGATTTTTTGTTATTGCTTTATTTTTGTTTTAAGAGAAAGACTTTAACTTATCAATTAAATTCTTTAGATGATATAGTATTATTTAGATTTTTCAATTTTCTTCATGGTGTTATTTTAACAAGTTTTATTTTATAAAAGGTGCTTATTTTTTCTAAATGTTCAAATTTATTAGCACAAAGTTATTCATATTTCCTTCTTTTATATTTTTAATTCCCACAGGCTCTGTAGTGATGTCTGCTTTTTCATTTCTAACATTGAGAATTTGTGCCTTGGCTTTCTCTTTTAAGCAGTCATAGGAGGAATTTATCAATCTTGTTCATGTTTTTAAAAAACACCTTTAGCTTAATTTTTCTATTACACATAATTTTCTGTGCTGTTGTTTTCTACCTTTTCTAATACATGAATTAAAGACTATCATGCTTCTTTAACCACAGCCATGCCTGAATCCCACAAAATTTTAATAGGTTATTTTTATTATCATTCAGTTCAAAATATGTTCTAATTTCTACTGTAATTTTTTTGAATCCATGGGTTATTTACAAGGATATTGCTTAATATTAAAAATAATTAATAATTAATTCATTAATAAGTATGTAGGGATTGCCTAGGAATTATTTTATTATTCCAGTTTATATCTACTATACCCAGAGAACACAATGACAATTCTGTGTAATTTTCTGAAATTCGTTTTATGGCCCTTTATATGTAAGTGTTCCACATATGCTTGAAATTACAGGGTATTCACAAATGTGAGGCAGAATCTCCTAGACATACATTTAGGTAAGGTTTGTTAATTGCCTGTTCAAATCCTCTATATTCTTCTTAATTTTCATCTGCTTGTGTTGTTTGTAACTTAGAAAGATATGTTAAAACCTTCCATTATGATTGTAGATTTTATTTTTTCCTTTTAGTTCTGTCAAATTTTATATATAATTAGGTATGTAAATATAAATATATGAGGGGAGGCAGAGAGAGAAAGAGAGAGAGAGAGAGAGAGAGAGAGAGAGAGAGAGAGAGAGACACACTAGGTTATAAGAATACAATAAGCCAGCCGGGCGCAGTGGTTCACACCTGTAATCCTAGCACTCTGGGAGGCTGAGGCAGGCAGATTGCTCAAGGTCAGGAGTTCGAAACCAGCCTGAGCAAGATCGAGACCTCGTCTCTACTATAAATAGAAAGAAATTAATTAGCCAACTAATATATATATAGAAAAAATTAGCCAGGCATGGTGGCACATGCCTGTAGTCCCAGCTACTCGGGAGGCTGAGGCAGCAGGATCGCTTGAGCCCAGGAGTTTGAGGTTGCTGTGAGCTAGGCTGAAGCCATGGCACTCACTCTAGCCTGAGCAACAAAGCGAGACTCTGTCTCAAAAAAACAACAACAACAAAAGAATACAATAAGCCTATAAATTTAGAAATGCTATATCTTTCTAATAAATATATTGACCCTTTTATCATTATGGAATGTTGTTCTTTACTTCTAGTAGTATTTATTTCTTTCATTAAAGTCAACCTTGGCTGTTAGCATGACAGCTTTCTGTTGGTTAATGTTTCCATGATGTATCCATCCTTTTACTTTCAGATGTTCCATGTTTTTGTTTTGTTTTGTTTTGCTTTGTTTTGAGACAGAGTCTCACTCTGTTGCCCAGACTGGAGTGCCGTGGCGTCAGCCTAGCTCGCAGCAACCTCAAAATCCTGGGCTCAAGCAATTCTTCTGCCTCAGCCTCCTGAGCAGCTGGGACTACAGGCATGTGTCACCATGCCCGGCTAATTTTTTCTAGATATTTTTAGTTGGCCAATTAATTTCTTTCTATTTTTAGTAGACACAGGGTCTCGCTCTTGCTCAGGCTGATCTCGAACTCCTGAGCTCAAACGATCCGCTCTCCTCAGCCTCCTAGAGTGCTAGGATTACAGGCATGAGTCACTGCACCTGGCCCAGTTGTTCTATGTTTTGATATTTATGTGATAAACATCATATAGTTGGGTTCTGTATTTTAATCCAATCTTATGATATTTGTCTTTTAATTGTAGTAATACATTTGAATTTTATTTAATGTTATTAATATTATATTTGGAATCAAATTACTCTCTTACTATTTTATTTC
Organism: Mirza zaza; assembly: GCA_008750895.1. Lineage (NCBI taxonomy): Eukaryota > Metazoa > Chordata > Mammalia > Primates > Cheirogaleidae > Mirza > Mirza zaza. The sequence continues at coordinate 153,339 of VSMD01120171.1, forward strand.
CATTTGTCCCATCAATCCTTTGTTCCTTTTTCTCTCCTTACTTGGCCTTGGATAATCAAGTATGTTTTCCCATTTTTCTCTTTGTTATTACATACAGATATGCACACACTTTTTACAATTATTTCTTTTCCCACTTTTCCAGCAGTGCTAAGATGAACATAATCCTTCAATTTCACTTACCTCTCTTACCATTGTTTTCCCTATTGTTAACATGTACCTTAATTCTAAATATTTTAAGCCTCACAATACATTATCATTGTTTTATATAGCCAATACTCACTTAGACTTAAGATATATTTATCTTTTTATTTATATTGTTTTCTTTACCTTCTCTTTCATAAAAATGTGCTTTAGTATTTGTTTTAGTAAAGGTTTAATAATAATAAATTCTCTCATTTTTTAATTATCAAAAATGTCTTTATTTTACCTCTATTTTTAAGGGTCTTTTGACTGGGTAGTAAATTCGAGATTGACAGTTATTTTCTTCCAGCTTTTTAGTTATATGATTCCATTGTCTTCTGTCTTCCTTTACTTATGTTGAAATATCAGCCCTTGGTCTTGTTGTTCCCACGAAGGTCAAGGTCTTGTTGTTCCTTTGATGGCAGAGGGGATTCATCTTTTCTCTTTGATCTTTAGCAGTTTACCATGATATGCCTATATGTGGATTTCTTTGATTTATCCTGTTTGGACTTCATAGAACTTATTGGATAAGTGGTTTGAATATTTTACACCTTGGAAATAATATCTAGTATTTCTTCATATGATGTTCTTGTCTTCCTCTTCTCTCCAATTATACACATTTTAGATCTTGTACCTATGTGTCATATGTCTCTTATACTTTTATGTTTCATTTTCTTTTTATATTTCTTTAGTTTGGATATTTTCTCCTGACCTAGTTTCTGCTTTACCAAATATCTCTTCTGCTGAGTCAAACTTGCTCTTAAACTCATCTGTTGAGTTACTAATTTCTGTTAATGTGCTTTCCAATCTAAAATTACCATTTGCCTTTTATTTATAGTCAATTCTCTGGCTACATTCTCCATCGTAATATTTCTCTTTCAAACATATTTGTCACCATTATTGTCAAGTCTTTGAACTTTAATATCTACTAAATAGATCACTTGTACATTTGTTCCTAATGAATTTTTCCTGCTCTCAGTGTTTGGTCTTTTGGACATCTCCTGACACAGATAAATTTTACTTGAGTGTTAGACATTATCTATGAAAAATTTCAGGAACTCTGGATGACATTATCTTTCTAGAGAAAGGACTTAATTGTCTTTTGTTAGGCAGTTAGGAGAAGGGAGGTTATGAATTTAACCAAGGACTGAAATGATTTAAGACAGAGTCCATTCTTTGCCAGGCTGTGACCATTTTGGTTTTCCTTTATTCCCTGAGAGTATCCTTTCAAGGGCATCTAATGAAAGCCTGGAGTGATTATTAGAGACCTTCCTTTTTGGGAAGCCATAAACTCAAGCTTTCGTGTCCTCAGCCTCATGAGACTACTGAAAGCTCTGCTTTGGGCTTTGCCCCTTAGCTGCTGCTTCTAGTTTGTTTCTGCCCTCCTATTTCATGCAGTGTAGGAACTGGTAAATGTTTCAAGGAGAAAAGCAGTGCGAAATCTTGGACTGACTTCTCTGTGATTCAATTTTGTTCAGGATCTTGGTCCCTCAAATCTTGGCTGTCTTTATAACTCCGAACTCCCATTATTTTCTTCCAAGGCCACTGAGACTGCCAAAAGCTGAGCACTTTCTGCTCAGTCACTGCGACCTTAAGAATCAGTAAATGTCTTAAAGAGAGAGTGGAATGTCACTCAGTGCACTTCCTGGACTTGGTCCCACAAGGCCTGGCTTTCTTGGCTGTCCTCTGATGCCTTCAAACAGCTGTTTTGTTTTGTTTGCATTTATATTTTATTCAGAAGTTATGGTTTTTCTTAATGACAGGTTTGATAGGGTTGTTTAAGAGCCTGATAGATAATAAGCTACTCTGTCAAAGCTAACAGTAGAAGTCCTAATCATTCTCTTATAAAAATATTACATAAAGTGACCTTCAGAGGTTAATGATATAGAATTGATAGACATTAGCCTGGTAGTTTTTTCTTTGTTAGGGAAAGACTTCTCAATTAGAGCAACTCATAGTAGAAATTAAGTGGAAACAGGAAGAAAAACTCTATATAGTGTTCGTGTGTATGTTACTTTAGAGAGGAATGGATCTTATAAATCTTTAAATTTTAATTAAATTCCTGATGTCTTTTTCCATTAGAAGAATAGTGCGGTGATTGAGTCTGGGATATTTAGGCTACACCAAAGAGATTGCCTTGAAATGTTCTCTGTATAGAGTTATTTGATACTCATATTTTTCTTTCCTTCAAAGGTACATTGAGCTATTCTCTGCATTTAAACTCCATAGACATAGGAAATGGAAGTTTTCAAATAACTTGAAATGGTTCCTAAAACTGCAGTTTTATTTTGCTTAGAATAGGTAAAGCTAAATTAGTTGGATAAATTTTATTTTTGTTTACACTGTATAGAAATGGAGATCCAGGTTACACTGATTAGAAAAAGTAATAAACTGAATGTGACATATTTTTCCTGTGCATTGACGTTCTCATTTGAAATAAAAATAATTTGTCGTGAATTCGGTTTTAGGACATGACCTTTTAGCTGCCTCTTGGGTACTCTGTGCTCAAAGTCTTTCCTTTGATCCATTCTCTTAAATCCCCTCATTGATCCAGGACCCAGGCAATTTTCTCACTCAGTCACTATGGACAACAGCCACCCACAGATTCTCCTTTTGGACAGTCTCTCAATTCTTTGATTTTTTTGTAGCAATCTAAAAACAGAGTGAACAATACAAACCCAAAATTTTCAGGGAAATGGATGTGACATGGGTGTATATGTCTTTGTCATAAAAGCCAAAGCCAAAATCCTCTGAGATTTGAGCCAAAAGAAAAAAAAAATCTCTCCTGAGTGAATAAACAGGTTTGAAAAGTGCTTGCAGTGCTATTTATTCACTAAACACTAAACACTTAGCAGAGAATAATGCTCTTGTGGCTAGTCTATGAAATTGTATGCTAAGTAGATACAGATAAGCTATGGATTACAAATCCAAACTATTGTAACACTGCAACCTTGATATGCAACTATTACAGAGAAAGTTAAAACCCAGAGTTTTCATGCAGTAAAGAGGCACTGATTTGGCCAAAATTTGAAATCTCCAAAATTTTCGGCAATATATTATGATTTAAATATATGGATTGTTCTTCCACATAACTACTGAACCACGTAATAAGAAAGGTAAAGTGAAAATCATTTTCCTTTTTAAGACAGAAGATAGAGGAAAACCAACCTTAGTTTTGGAGAGGTTTTGCAATGAATGTGCAGGCTGCCTCAGTGTCACCTGGGAGCTTGACTGATGGATGCTCAAAGGCCCTGTGCCCTCCCTAATGCCACCCCTTGCCTCACTTTCATACCTTTTCTTTGCTGGTACATCTATGTACCAACATAGAGGTTATGATTTAATTTTTAATTCAAATGAGATCCCTCTATACATATTATTTTGTGATTTGCTTTTTTTCATTTTTGTATTTTGACTATCCTTCCAGATCAATATATAAATCTACTTCATGCTTTTTATTTTTTTTTATTTTTTTTTAAACTTAAATTGATAATTGCTTTAATATATTCTCAGATACTTCATGCTTTTTAATACCTTCATGATAGTCTCTAGCCGGCATCCTCAAACTATAGCCCGTGGGCCACATGAGGGTGTTTTGCCCGTTTGTTTTTTTACTTCAACATAAGATATGTGCAGTGTGCGTAGGAATTTGTTCATAGTTTTTTTTTAACTATAGTCCAGCCCTCCAATGGTCTGAAGGACAGTGAACTGGCCCCGTTTAAAAAGTTTGAGGATCCCTGGTCTCTAGTATGAGTTTATCATAATGTAGTAACTATCTCCCTGATTAATGAACATTCAAATTGATTTTACATTTTCACCACTCCCAATGTGGTGGGATAGTATTTTTGAGATATTTGTGCCTGATTTTCCTTCTTCCTATCTCTCACTATAATCAGGGACGCTAGACTCAGCCTCAGCAAGGGTGTTAGAAGATGTGAGGCAGAAATAGCTCAGAAGACCTGTAATAGACTGAATGTTTGTGCCCCCTTAAAATTCATATATTGAAGCCCTCCCCCTCCAGTGTGGCTGTGTTTGGAGATAGAACTTCTAAGAAGATAATTAAGATTAAATGAGGCTATAAGGGGGGCCCTAATCCAATAGGATTAGTATCCTTATAAAACGAGATACCAGAGAGCTTTCTCTTTCCATGTGCCTAATGGGAAGCTGGTCATCTGCAATCCAGAGAAGAGCCCTTACCAGAAATAAAATCAGCCAGAATCTTGATCTTAGACGTCCAGTTTCCAGAACTGTGAGGAAATAAATTTCTGATGTTTAAGCTGCCTAGTCCATAGTATTTTATCATGACAGCCTGAGCAGACTAATATGGACCCCAATTCTCTAAGGTCCAGCAAGGAACATAATATGTTATTATATAAAATTTCTTGGCCAGAAATCAAGATGAGACAAAAATTTCCCAAGTATTTCTTTTCAGCCTAAAAATGTCATATATCCAACTCCTGTCTCTATTGGTCATTTACAGTTTTACAAACAACATTTCACATCCTTTCTCTCTTTATTTGTCATCAGCTTTGTATTAGGAATAGTAGTACTTTCACATCTCAGCTGCAGATATTTACTATTTTCTTTTGATATATATGTATATATGTTTATAGCCATGCAATTTTCACTTTTAAATTTTTTTAAGAGATCAACAATTATTTCCTCCATGAATTTTAACTTTTTCAATTAAGACGGTCATCCTGCAATCAGGCTATATAAATATTTTTCTAAATTTTATTCAAATACTTTATAGTTTTATCTGTTATATTGAGATCCCACTGGGATTTATTTATATAGTGAAATAAAGTTGAATTCTAATTTTATTTTCTTCCACATAGAAATCTAAGTTACTGAACATGAGTTATTGAAGAATTTACTTTCTCCATTGATTTGTAATGCAACTTTTAACAAATAAGTTCTCATATATATTTGTGTCTCTCTCTGGAGTAACATAATTATTTATTGTTCTATTGGTACCATACTTTAAAAAATTCTTTGCCATTATTTTTTCCTCTTTTAAAATTGAGATGTATTTTGCATTCCATAAAGTTACAATTCAGTGGTTAGTGGACTTACAAAGCTATGCAAACTATCACCAAACTATCTAATTCTAGAACGTATTCATCACCCTAAAAAAGAAATCCTATACCTACTAGCTGTCACTCCCCAGTTTTCTTATCCTCCATCCACTGGCAACCAGTAATCTACTTTCTGTCCTTATGAATTTGCCTATTTGGAATTTCATATATATGGAGTCCCACAATACCTGACCTTTTGTGTCTGGCTTATTTCACTCACCAAAATGTTTTCAAGGTCCATCCATGTTGTAGCACGTATCAGTACTTTATTGCTTTTTATGGTTGCATAATATTCTATGGTATGCATATATCACTTTTTGTTTATCCATTCGCCAGTTGATAGACACTTATTAAAAAAGTTTTTACTTTTTAGCTATTATAAAAATGTTGCTATGAAAATCCATGTACTAGTTTTTGTGTTAACATACATTTTTCATTCTCTTGGTTATATACCTAGGGGTGGAATTACTGGGTCATATGGCATGCATATCTTTTAACTTTTTGAGGAACTACAAAATTGTTTTCCAAAGCAACTACAGCATTTTACATTCCCCTCACCTACAAATGAGGGTCCCAGTTTTGCCAAATCCTCACCAACACTTGTCATTGTCCATCTTTTGTATAATATCCATCCTACTATGTATAAAATTGTATTTCATCAGGGTTTTGATTTGCATTTTCCTATGACTAATGATGTTGAGCATCTTTTTATGTGCTTATTGGCTATTTGTATATCTTCTTTGGAGAAACGTCAATTAAAGGTTATTTTTATTATTTCAAAGTACTATGGAGGTAGAAATTTTTTTTTATTTCAGCATATTATGGGGGTACAAATTTTAAGGTTTCAATAAATGCCCTTCCCCCCCTCCCCCCACAAGTCTGAGTTTCCAGCATGACCATCCCCCAGATGGTGCACATCTCACTCATTATGTATGTATATACCTGCCCCCCTCCCCCCTCCTCCCTGCCCAGTACCCTATTACTGTAGTACCTATGTGTCCACTTAGGTGCTGCTCAGTTAATACCAGTTTGCTGGTGAATATATGTGGTGCTTGTTTTTCCATTCTTGGAATACTTCACTTAGTAGTATGGGTTCCAGTTCTAACCAGGAAAATATAAGGTGCTTTATCACCGATGTTTCTTAGAGCTGAATAGTACTCCATGGTATACATATACCACATTTTATTAATCCATTCTTGGATTGATGGGCACTTGGGCTGTTTCCACAGCCTTGTGATTATGAATTGTGCTGCTATAAACATTCGAGTGCAGGTGTCTTTTTTGTAGTGTGTCATTGGATCTTTTGGGTAGATGCCCAGTAATGGGATTGCTGGGTCAAATGGTAGATTCACTTGTATCGCTTTAAGGTGTCTCCATATTGCTTTCCACAGAGGTTGAACTAGTTTGCAGTCCCACCAGCAGTGTAGGAGTGTTCCTCTCTCTCCGCATCCACGCCAGCATTTGTTATTTGGAGACTTTTTGATAAGGGCCATTCTCACTGGAGTTAAGTGATATCTCATTGTAGTTTTGATTTGCATTTCCCTGATGATTAGAGATGGTGAGCATTTTTTCATATGTTTGTTGGCCATTCTTC